>JAFBJS010000973.1:51655-73211 GCA_016785265.1 Paraplagusia blochii
GTAGGAGAGAAAAAAGGAGATTGATGGATGCAGTGAGGGAGGACATGGAGGTAGTTGGAGTCAGAGTTGAGGATACAGAGGACAGGGGAAGATGGAAATTGTTGACTCGCTGTGGCAAAACCTGAAGAAAGGGACAAGCCAAAAGGAAAAGAAGATACTGAATTACTTTGGCAGTGAGGCTGTTTGACCACTAGATGTCCTCAAGGGTTTGCTTTGTCCACATAAATATGGACAGAATGGAAAATGGAGAGGAAAATGTTCTTGAAGCTACAAGAAAACAGAATTACTAGTGACAACAAAGCTATAATGTAATGACTTTATATCCGTTGATGTGACAGAGTCTGCCTTAAATCTTCTCTGTAGATAACATGGTGGAAGACATGGATGTCGATCTGGACAAAGAGTTTTTGCAAGAGCTGAAGGAACTGAAGATTTTAATCACAGACAAAGATCTGCTGGATCAACACAAAAGGTAAGAAAAGCACATTTATGCTGACAAACATAAACGCTGCTGCTTTTTCCATTGCACTCATTCATTCAATCATAAACATTGTGCTTCTTTTCCCTCTGTTCAGTCTGGTCTGTACAGCTCTCAGAGGAAAGACTAAAGCCTTCAACGAGATGGAGGCTAATTTCAAGGTTAGAATAAAATCACTCCATCGTCCTGAATATTACTAGCACATGAAGATGAGATAATGTCCCTTAATTTTTCTTTTCTGTGCAGAATCTTTCCAGAGGCCTCGTCAATATCGCCTCGAAGTTAACCAACACAAAAGACGTCAGAGATTTCTTCATTGATTTGGTGGAGAAGGTTTGTGCATATTTTGCTGTGTGCTTGCGTGTAAGCCAAAGCAGACCATCGTGTCCGTGTTCTCAGAGCTCTGTGCCAAATTTTAAGTCCTTCTCTGTCTCCCCTCCTTCTCTCCCTCCAGTTTATCGAGCCGTGTCGTTCAGACCGATGGACGGCTGCGGACATGAGACTCTACCTCACTCACTACACAAACTCGGCTCACATACTTGACACATTCAAGTAAGTCAATGTGCTTTTATTCTGTAAAAGTTATCAGGCAGAGCATGGCACCAACCCTGCCAACACAAACCAGTTCCCCAGGGGGGTTTCTGAGCTAAAAATAAAGTCCTGATTGTGAAGAGAGCACAGTGTGAGCAGCCAGCAACTGAATGACATATACTTTGGCACTGGGTAAACCTTACACAAACATAAAGTAAGCATTTTAAAAATTATTCTCTAATACCCAGTTGTATACCCTACCCCCAGGGGTCTCTCTATCGTGCCCCCTATTTCTCAAACTGTAGTTACCTTGTTTCTGGTGCAAACACTCAGGAATGTAGTTAAGGGTTTACACAGCTCTGCACCACTACATGCTCAACAAAGAGATATTCATAAAAAGAGTTGTGGACCCCCCTCATTACTGTGAGTGGACGGAGATTGCCTCATTTATCCTCTTCACCCAGATTTCACAATTACCTTTTGTCATGACAGTTGGGGTTAATGGCTGACGTTTGCTCTCTTCTCCCACCCACCCCCCCTCACTCTGCTCCTCAGACACCAGGTTGTGTGGGACAGATACATGGGTGTTGTCAAAAGCTGCATCTTCAAAATGTATCACGACTGAAGCTCCGTCCGTCTCTACTCACCCCTGTCCTGTGTCTTGTTGGCTGTCCCCCTGCTGTAGCCTTCATCTCGGCCCTCAGCTTAATGGACCCTCAGAGGTTTTTTTTTTTTTAGTGCTCCATTATCGCTTTAGCCTCAGTTTGCTCCCTGACTGTCCCGCCAGGGTTCTGTTAATTTGGTTTGTAAATAAAAATTTAGCATTTCCATCAAACTGTCGTTCTGTTTTATGTCATCTCATAAAGTCTCGTACTGGCTGATATTATTATTTTGTTTTCTGTGTTATGAAGGCAGGGTTTCACCACTTAGCCTTTACAGGTACAGGATTTTCAGGGTTGATTAGACTTGTGAAGACATACTTCACAAGCATGAATTGTAATAAGTTGTTTTTTAAAACCAGTAAAAAGCTTTAAGGCTGCATAAGTTATGATGAAAACCACAATCAGGCCTCTTGAAAACGATATAAACCAGCCATGGGCAAACTTTTTGAGTCGCGGGCCCCAATTTGTCCTAAAATTGGACACAGGGGCCGAGTCCAGAGCAGAAAGATGGATTGTTTGTTGGAACTTGGATAAATGATGTAAAAGTCATGTATAAAACCAAAAATCCTACATTTCTCATACCTTTTATGACGTAATCTACTGGGGAAACACATTATTGCAGGGAAAAGCAGAAGTCTAATAATATATAAATATATAAACTATTTAATTAAACAGACACAGTGATTTCAAGTGTATTTTGAGCATCGACCTCCAAGTGACTCATCTACTGTGAGTAGAAGTTGAAGATTCTGATGAATCTACTCTGTATAGTTGCAGCTCTAATCCTAATACTTGCTGGGATTGACAAATATCAGCAGCAGATTGAATGAGTCAGGAAGAGCTGGGCCTGAGTGTGTGGGAGGTTTGTGGGTGGCCGTGAACATAAGGGTCCAAACCTGCGGTGAGGGGCACAGTTGGACCACTTGGAGGGTGGTTAGTGTGACTTTTAACAACCTCTTCTGTAATGACAGCTGCCATCTTTGCCACCACTCAGGACCTCAGGACCAAATAAACAAGCAGAGGCTAAAAGTACAGGCCTGAAAAAGCAGCACAAACATAGGAATCGCCTGTTGGGGATATAAATAGAACAGATTAGCTTTTCCATGGATGTAGTTTTAAGGATCTGCCGCATAAAAATCAAAATCAAAAGAGGATGAGGATAATTTGGTGAAGCAAATGTAGAAAGAAGACTTGTCATGGGACAAAGGACATATAAGGCAACAAAACTAAAATGTAAGATGAATTATACTGACCTTGGAACACATAAACATTTGTTTTTTTGGGCCATAAACCAACAACAGCAGATGTCTCTCACTCCTGCCTTCTCTTTAGATCTAGATTGAAACACCTGAATTATTTGCTATTTTCCAAGATGTAAACTCTAGCACCAAGTCATAAACTCCCCCAGAATCTGATTTACTTACAACAACTGGCCTTTGGATGGATGTTTCATTTATGCCCACTTTTATTTTTTTTACATTCCTTAAACCTATCGCCAACCAGACATCGTTGCGTTGAGTTTAGTTGCCTTATTTTACCTCGGCCCAGCTTTTTGTTGAAGTCCTTCAATTGTTTATGTTTAACAAATCTAATCAGATGTGTCAGTGAAAATACTGACAAACTTGATTCTCTTTCTAGTGAAGAGAAGATGGAGGAGGCGGGAGGGCGACGGGCAGGAGGTTGGGGGCGGGGGGTAAAACTGAGTCAGATTTGACCTTTTAGATTAATGAGGGTTAAGCAATTTCTTAACCACTTTACAACATAATGTCGCAAATTTTGCAAGAAGAGACGTGGCTGGATGAATCCAAGTGAAGTAATGAGAGTTGGCGCTGGGCAGATACAGTGAGTAACAAAGATAGAAAATGGTAGCAAGTTTGTTTGCAGTCACTGTTTCCAAAAACAACATCGGTGTTTTTTTTCTGCCAAATACGCTGATAAATTTTCCGAGCGGGTCTCCACGCTGTCTCTCCTCGGCTATAATTTTCACACATTCCATTAACCTCAATTTGACAGGCTGTAAATATCCCTCATGTCAGAATAGACAGGACAGCAAAAGTTTCAGTAGCTTCATGAAGAGACAGAGAAAAAAAAGTGAAGATGTGGGCCGTGAGTAAAGACGATGGGGGGTAACATGGAGGAGGGAGGGGGGCGTGAGGGAGGGGAGGGACGGAGAGCTTGGGGCTTTTGCAGGGATCGAGTTTAAATGAAACCAGGTGTGGTGTCGGACCAGTGTGAGGACTATTGGGTAAGAAGACGGGGAGTGTGTGTTTGGGGGGGGGGGGTATGTCTGTGTGTGAATCTATGAGCTGTTGTTCCGCCTGCATTTTGGATGGACTGGGAATCTCGGAATTTGGGCCGCAAACCAGGAATTTGCATTCTAGGGGGTCAGGGAGAGGGGGCTTGGAGAGCGGAGGATGGCAGTGCAGGGGGCCGGAGGGGGGGGGTTGAAATGGGCTGTCCCTCCTTTTCTTTCTCCCTCCCTCTTCCTCTCTCTCTTCTTCCCTCCCTCTGCATGTGTTCAGCTGCTCCAGCTGTTGGTCTCCACACTCACTCTCTCAGGGTCATACAGGGAAGAGTTGAAGTCCGACGACTCTGCCGGGACGAGCGCAGCCAGCACCAGGACACACCGGTCAGAGGGAACCCGAGAGCACGACGACCTAACGGAAAAAAAGGAATCATCTGTGAGTTTTCTTGTGTTTCAGTAACTTTTGATCGGGGACTAACTGGAGACGTTTAGATAAAAACCAAAACCGGGAAAACAGGGAAGAATGAAAGAAAAACTTTCTTGCAACAGAGGTGAGACCAACCTCTCTCACCTCCTCCAGTGATACAGGCCTTCCGCTTCACAGCTGCACCGCTGTCCTGCTGTCTGCTCCGCTCCACTCCTTCAGATCCACTTACAGCAGCCAAGATAACGTGGCCCAGTCTCCTGTCTCAGCTTTTAGAAACTGTAATGGGGGGGTTAGACAGGAAAAGACACAGTGAGTCATTTATTATTGTGGCCATTGTTACAAAACGATTCCACCTCATCCTTCCGGTGCAGCATTTAATGTCAGTGTCATAGTTACGGTGTTAGTCACTATATTCCTGAACATAATGAGTGGCTTCTGTGGAGCAGGTGCCAGCGTTGGAGTCACAGAATGAAGGTTAGGACCTGGATGACTGGCAGCTGAGGACGCCTCAGAGCAATTTAAGTCCCTGTCAGTGGAGTGTGTACTCCTAATAGCTAACACATGACACCTCCACCACTTTATACAGTGGAATTATGAAGGGCAGCCGGAAGGAGGAATGTTCCCCCATAAGCAGCTCATCATCGGCTGCAACACAGTCAGCAAATAATAACGCAGCACAGCCTGGTGCTGTGATTACACAGCGAGGCAGCAGCAGGGTATTATGGGAATTCTCACAGCCGGAGTGAGGATGTATGGAAGATGGGAGGATTGTAGATTTTTGCAGGTTCACTGACCCAGAGGTGAGACAGAGGGAGACAGTTGCAGAGATCTGGGACACTGGGACACCACAAAAATAAGCTTCTCCACACATGACGGAGCAGAGCAACACAGAGCTGGCTACGTATACACTACAAGACGTGACCCAAACACACCGTTTACACTCTGTGTTTATGTGTGCGTGTGTGTGGTCCTGGTTCCCATGTGGTCACCTTTAAAAACCCACCTGACGTTTTGCTTCTGAGATTGTGCTGACTGTGAAATCCAATCCAGGCTAGCTCCAAACGGTAATTTTATTAAATGACGATAGTATTATCATGTGCTCACATATGACTGGAGGACAGGACAGATGTAATTAAGATACGAGCTGCTGCAAAACTTGGTTTCACGTCTGATTATTTGTTAGTAACTCATTGAAGCCTCAGGAGGACATTGGCAAAATGGTCAAGAAACGCAACAAAAATATAGAAAAAAAACAAATTTAATCACCAAATCCTATCCATCCATTAATGTCCTCTGAGTTGTTAATGGTCAACAGTGGTGGCCTAGTGGTTAAGGAAGTGGACTTGGGTCCATATGGCTTCAGGTTCGAATCCACCAGCTGCCAGGTTGCCACTGTGGTGCTCTGACTCACAATATGGTGCGATGTGATTTGGGTGGTGCCAGCTGCCCCTGCCACCCAGCAACGGACAAGCAGAAGAATATAAATGAATGAATTACTTTCTTTACGAAGTCACAGGGCAGCAGTCTCTACAACTGCCACAAAAATCAAATTGCACCACACCAGTCCTTCTTAAACCTCCAAACCATGACTCAGCAGTTTCATTAATGTGGCAGAAAAACAGTTAATCTGTGGTCAAACTAAGGTCCGAGGGACAGTTGTGGTTCATTCAGTTTTTTAATGTGGCCAGCTTTTTTAAGCTTGTCTAAATTAAATATTTGATATCAATATACTTTTCCCCGCAATGGCCACATTTCCCCAATAGATGGCGCAGAAAAGGGTAAAATCATTTTAGCATTTAAGCCGTTGAACATGACTTTTACATCGCCATCGCATTACAACCCCATTCATCTTTGTTCACATCACATCCATCCCTCTGCTCCTGACCCCGCCCCACGGTTCAATTTTGGGACCAATTGTGAGTCAGCAAGTTTACCCACACCTGGTCTGAAAGGATGACGAGCTTGTGCTCTGAGGTCGGAGTTATCGACATCCTCCTGCACAGAGGGATGAGTTCTGGGAGCAGTGGCCAGTGGAGGTTTGGCACCAGCTGTCTTCTTATGAGAACCATGGGGGGTTTCCCAGAACCTGATACTCTGGGAACCACTGGCGTGGCAGGGCATCCCAGCTGAGAAATGGCGCCCACATCCTTGCCACGGGCATTCCAGAGGTCCACCACTACTTGAACTTCAACAGCAGCAGGACAACACCCATGCATCCCTGCTGCCCACACTCGGTGGCCAGAGAGTGACTGGACCCCGGACTGATGGTCAGTCTCTTTTGGATCGCATTCTTACAGGATGTAAGTGGCAGCTCGTCCAGTTCAGAGAGGTCACGTCCTGCGGTAGTACGGTTGCGTCCTGCGGTAGGCGTTTGAGAGCGAAGGGATGTTTTGCTCAAATCCCCCGTGATGTCATCCATTCACTATTTGAGGGCATCCACGTCACCCTGTGGACCAGTCTTTGTCCCAACACGAAATCCAACAATAAGCACTGCCTGTAAATCTGGCCGGCGGAGCTTGGGTCATGGCGTGCTTCTGTGCACGTAGACAGGCAGCTTTCATGTCGCTCGGTGTGTTTTTCTATTCCTTTAATTGGCCTGTTTTTCTTCAGTATTTTTTATGGAAGCAGGAGTAGGTGATTTGTTTATGTTGAGAGTCAGCAAAATCACTACTCTCCAGGAACATTAACTGAGGAATGGTTGTGTCTCTGCTGGGAGGGAAGCCAAGTCCATCACAGCACTCAGCAAATATCATACACTAAAAATACACACCTCCAGAATACACTGCACTGGAAAGAGCTGAGGTAGTGGGTGAAATTCTCAGAATTTTAAGTGAAAGCCGTAGTGTGTCAGTGATGAAATATTGTTGACCGACCTTCATTCTTAAGGCTGAACAGAGAGACACACTGTGAAGGACAACATCTCCAGCGCATAAATATTGTCTCCAGGATTATCAAAGACATTTTAATCAACAATGTTTTTTAACATAGCAATCCTGGGTTAACCTGTTTCAACAAACCTTAATTTATTTAACCCCTCTAGAATAAAAAAAAATATTAACTTCCAAATATACTGTATCTCCCCTCCAGAAAAAACAAGGTCAAGAGTTTAGTTGTGAGCTCTCTGGGATAAATGACACACTGAAAGTTCCAGGCCGTCTGATGTATTTCAGTGCTTTCTTTTTTGACTAATTTCTCTTTAAGTTTCTACAACAAATAAGTTGGCTCCCAGGAGATAGTTTGATCACAGCAGTTGCCAAAACAGCTGCCAGGTCCTGCTCTGCTGCATAATCTAAACGCCATATTTCACATGTTTGCATTTGCACATTGATCCAAAGTGACTTACATAAGAGTATAAACATTATCAACCTTGCAGTTCCTCTGGGAATCAAACCTCTTTACTCTCTGCTTCCAAGGCAGGCCTGCTCACCATTACATTATGGAACCATGTATATATAATCTCCACTATAGCACCATAGCAGTGCCTCTGTGTGGGGAAGGTGTTCTCTGAGTTATCTCCCCTCCAGGCTTTGTGAAATACAGACAAACTATTTAGTATAAAAATCAAACCAGCCACTAGGGGCAGAAGTCAGAGTTTTTTAGTGCCGCTCCCAAGCCTGGATAAATGGTAAGGGTTGCGTTGGGGAGGATATCTGATGTAAAAATTTGGCCAAATCAAAGATGAGAGAAAACAAAATGATTTCCGTACTGGATTGGTCGCAGTCCAACACCGCCAACAGTGCTGCTAACCTGGAGTGTGCCTTTGGAAATTGGACTACTGTTGGTCGAAGACAAAGAAGAAGTGGACAGCGATTGATTAAAGTTGAAGAAAAAGCTAGAGAGGTCAGATTGAGATGGTTTGGACATGTTCAGAGGAGGGACAGTGGATACATTGGTGGAAAAATGATCCTAGAAATGGAGCTACCAGGTAGGAGACAAGGAGGAGATTGGTGGATGCAGTGAGGGAGGACATGGAGGTAGTTGGAGTCAAAGTTGAGGATACAGAGGACAGGGTGAGATAGAAATTGTCCTGAAAAAGGACAAGCCAACAGGAAAGGAAGATAGAGCAGAAACATTAACAATTTCATTTAACATACTAGTAAACTAATATGGTTTCCAAGAAGGTCAATCATATTGAAAATTTACTTATATGTTAATCAGATGTTGTAACAATGTTTGTAAAAAAAAAAAAGTTTGTGCAACTCTCTATAAACTATATATTCCACACCTGAACTTCAACTTTTGTTGATGCTGTAAACATGAGAAAACAAAACAAAGGTCCAGGATTTATGTTCTCTGAAGTGAAGCTGAGAAAGCTGCTCAGCGAGGCTATCATTCCACTGACTTGTAGTCTGCCAGCCTGCAGACACAGAGGCCTTTCTGTGAGCTGCTAATATGAAAGTATTTCAGTCATGTTGACTTTTTTATTTTCAGCCCCAGGGATGGCGCACGTCACAGTGTTTGTGTTTCTACCTGGCAGAGTGATTTATTCCATTTATTCTGCTCACTCCAGAGAGAGAGAGAGAGAGAGAGAGAGAGTGAGAGGACGGGGTGGGGGGCCTGGGGGGGTTGTTTGGTTTACCAACAGTCAACAAAGTCCACAGTGCGTCATGCATTCTGACTAACTAATTAAAGAAGTGGCAGCAGTGTTTAGACGTCAAGTTGATGGAGTCAGGGAAACAGCTACATCACTGCTATCAGACTGATTTCATGCATTTTTTGTTTTTACGATTTCAAACATAAATATTTGTCTCCCCCTCGACCCTCTGTGTCTCCCTCACACACAGATACCACTTGTTGGCAGCCCAGTCCGTCACAAAGTACCGTCTTCAAGGCACTGCTTCCCCTGCGTCCCACCTGAGAGCCGCGTGCGCGTCTCAGTGTGTGTATGTGTGCGTGCGTGTATGTGTGAGTGTGTTGTTTGTGTGTGCATGTCGTACGTCCGTTCCCGTCCTCGTCCTCAGATGTGTATAAGAGACAGATCCTCTGCTCCATGGACCGTTTGCCCAGACCAAAGTTCCTCAGGGTCATTATACTGAAGCGGCGCTGCTCCTTCCAGGTCGGGGTGTAATCTGCCAGAACTACCCCAGGAGCGTGAGCTGAACAAACCAACAGGCAAACACTCTATCATTTTTACAGCGTTTTTAAAAAATTGACATTAAAACACATATAGTATTATTGTGCGTTATTTGTCTTGTTTTAATTACTATTTGTTAACAATTGTATATTATTGTCTGTCATACTTTTGTAATACGTGCAGCTTTGTCAATTCTGTATTTTGGAACGTTTTTGAAAAGTTAGGCATGCATTCCTGTCTCTTATACACATCTCATGAAATACATATGTGTGTATGGTTCGGTTCTCAGACTGATGGCAGTGTTCTACCCCATCACCCTTTCTGAACCTTCATAGTCCATGTCCTGCACGGACATGGGCACGTTGGCTGGGTTTCTGCTCCTACTATCTGGAGATAATTTTAGTTTTAATTCCATGTTCCTTCAGAGCGCCCAGTAGTTTCTTTTCCCCCAGAATGATAATGACCCCTCTTCCAAACAGTGGCTGTACACTCTTTGTTTTTCAAGTGACACTTGGCTTGAGAGAAGTAATTTAGCCTGTCATACTTTCCTCGGCAGCAGACTGCCTGTCTTTTTGGCTCACAGACGTCCTTCTGAGAGACGTCTTTCATCTCAGACTCTTTTTTTCCCTTGTGTAACTATTACTTTTTAATGAATGTGTTTCAACTGTTTTCATCCCTGTCTCATTTTCCTTGTGACTTGTTGCAGGAATGCACTGATGGGTATCACTGGGACTCTCAGACTGAGCATTGCAAAGGTTTGTCTCGCTCTTTCCCTACAGTGACTTAACAACACACTGAGGCAACACAACTAAATTCTAATGTCTTCCCTCAGACATAAACGAGTGCGAGACAATTCCCGATGCCTGCAAAGGTGAAATGAAATGTTTCAACCACTATGGAGGCTACCTCTGTCTCCCTCGATCTGCGTCCGTCATCCCGGCCCCGGAGCCTCCCATTACACCCACCGAGACCTTTAACCACTGCCCTCTGGGCTACGAGCCGCAGGGAGACAGCTGTGCGGGTGAGTGTCTGGTCTGTAGGTCTGTTAGAGACAGACAGGTGGTAGGACTGAATGAGTGACCATTAACACATGCTGGTGTGTGTGTGTGGATTTACTGTCAGTGGTCACAGGTTGTGCAGGGACAGGTGGTCAGGGCAGGTGTTAAAGTGTCAGTGCCGTCTGTGTGGGTGTGAGTGACTATGAGCCCATGTGGGGCCGGTTGTGTAGGAATGTGGAAGATTTCACACCAGCACAGCTGCTCCACTTTTAGGAGCTGAGTAACTCCAGACTCTGGGTCTGCATGACACAGCAAACGTGATTCATCTTCATCCAAGCCAGTCTTGAGCGTCCAGAGAGAATTGACGCAGCATTTGTTAAGTGCAAAAAAACAACTTTGACCGTCACCCTATCAAAACCCAGATGTCGACGAGTGCGAGCGAGAGGAACACGACTGTCAGCCCAGTCAGCAGTGCATCAACACACTGGGGGCCTTCACCTGCCAGTGTCCAGATGGGTACCGCAAAGTTGGCACCGAGTGCATCGGTGAGTCTGGAGAATTTAAGGCCTGAGTTTAACGGCTAAAGTTTTATAGTTTTTAATTCTATCTGCAGTTAAAGAAGGTTTAACAACATTCAGTATTCACTAGTTGAATCATCTAATTGAAGCTGGACTGTAGCTACAAGTAAAGATCTGAAACATTTGTCAGATGACATTTCTTTGACATAAATAGATGATGAGAACCTGATCTAACTCACCTGTTTTTTTGTAGATATTGACGAGTGCAGGTACAGATACTGCCAACATCGGTGCGTGAACGTCCCTGGTTCCTTCTCGTGTCAATGTGAACCTGGCTTCCAGATAGCTGGAAACAACCGCTCTTGTGTTGGCAAGTATTATGTCCAAGTTCCTAAGAGGAACAAAATTTTTATTATATTGATATTAGCAAAGTGGGCAGCAGCGGTGGCATAGTGGTTAAAGAAGGAAGGAAGGCATAAAGTATGGAGCAGTATTATTTGGGTGTCAGTCGTGGAGACTGCTGTGGATGAAAATGAATAAATAAAAGTTATTATTCTTCAACCATCACCAATAATCAATGGATGGTTATGGTATGATGGTAAATATAAGATACCATTACATTGTTATCTGTAAACGTGCTAGAAGAACAACAGATAACGTTCATTCATTCAATCATCTCCCACCGCTAGTTATTTGATCTCACGGCAGCAGTCTCCACAACTGCTTCTCAAATCACACTGCACCATAGGGTGAGCCTACTGGAAGTTATGTGGGGCTATGCTCAGAGCACCTCAGAGGCAACCTGGCAGCTGGTGCATTAGAACCTGAGACCTTGTGGACCCAGGGCTGCGTCTTTAACCACCAGGCCACCACTGTCTTAACAGACAACAATAATATATATTTTTTGTTAATATTGAAAAATAAAACTGCATCTGCTGATGAAGTAGTGACTGTTTCACCTCTGGAAAAAATGAGCTCATGTTGGACCCCACTGCTTCTAGCAATTAAGAAGCTGGAAAATGTGTTGTGGGGACCTGACATTTATTTGGGTCTCTGCTATTTTTTTTTACTTTGAATCCTCAGTTTAGGTTTTGGATCCAGAAGCTGTAAAAAGTTTGGACGTGTTAGCTTTCCACCAAAAGTGACCACATCTTTATAGACGAGGACCAAATTATCGGCTGCAGCTGGCAGAGGCTGCCTGGTCCACAGGGGGTAGACTGCGTAGGCCACAACTACATGACAAGATGTTTTATTTCCAAAGGTGTCAAATTTTACGCTGTCAAACTCTCCGACAACTTTTTGTGTGAAGACTTTGTGTTTAACACTGTAGGTTTTTGTGCTTCTCAAAATTTCTCACCAAAGGTCAAATGAAAAACCTGTGAATGTTTTTCAAGCATTGCAACAGGATTTGATCAAGAGAAACTGAAAGAATTTTTTGAAGGAAACTTGACTTGGTTCCCTGGATGAGACAACGAAACAGGTTGTGACCCTGGTGTGAAAGACATGCTGCAGAATTCTACAAAGAGAAATTCTCTGATGGAAACAGAGCCGGCAGCGGTCAGCGTTAATATGAAGAGAAAGAGCTCTATTATATTAATAACTAACTTTTTGTCTTTTTTTTTCACTTTTTGATACAATAGAACAGACTTGTGTAAAGGTTTTGGCTTGCTGGCCACAAAGGGTCCTAAAATTGGACACAGGGGCCGTGTCAAGAGTAGAAAGACGGATTGTTTCTTTGACCTAAGATAAATAGCATGTATAAAACCTAAAATGCTAATTTTCTAGACGCCTTTGGGACGTCATCTGCAAGGCAAACGCAGGCATTGCAGGGAAAAGGCAAATTTGGACAAGGTTGGCGGGCCGCATTAAAAAGCTCAATGGGCCACATTTGGCCCCCGGGCCTTAGTTTCCCCATGCCTGCCATAGAATCAAAGACGTTCTAAAGTCTAACAATAAAAAACTCTAATCTCTTTCAGATGTGAATGAATGTGACATGGGCGCCCCCTGTTCTCAGAGGTGTTATAACACCTATGGTACCTTCCTTTGCCGCTGTTCCCAGGGTTATGAGCTGGGGCCTGATGGCTTTGCCTGTAATGGTGAGAGAGACTTTCTCTTCATCGTCTCTTATCTCCATGGATGAGGAAGTCAATAACAATCCAATCCCTGTAAATTGACAGACATCGACGAGTGCAGCTACTCCAACTATCTGTGCCAGTACCAGTGTGTGAACGAACCAGGGACCTTTTCCTGCGTCTGTCCTGAAGGTTACCAGCTGCTGGGAACCAGGCTGTGTCAAGGTAAACACCTCTTCTCGGCAGGGGCCGATCCGTTCTGCCCCGTTCGCTCTGACCTTATCTCTGAAAACCTCCATCCGTGCAGATATCAACGAGTGTGAGACAGGTAGTCACCATTGCAGTGAGACACAGACCTGTGTCAACGTTCACGGAAGCTACAAGTGTGTGGACACCAACCGCTGCAAAGAGCCGTACATCAAGGTGTCTGAGAAGTGAGTGACACCTCATGAAAGCTGGAGTGTTTGACCGTAAACACACACACACACACACACACACTCTTACACACCTTTTCCCAATTACCCAGAAATGTGCTGGCCCTGGACTCCGTGTAAAATCAGCCCCTGTTTTGAGTTGAGCTCAAACTTTGAGATTATCCCAATTACATTTTCCAGGTATAGGTCCAACTTTGCAGACCATTTTTTGGGAATGTGGACCAGTGTGGTAAGAAACTTATTACAGTGAACAAGTGTTCACAGGTGTGAGTCTCAGTCAACAAAGTCCACATGATCAGGCCCACGCAAATACACCGCGTTTCAGGCGGAAAAAATCACAGACTAATGTTTTACACTGGGGCAGCATCGCAGTTGCATAACTCCCTCTGCTGGCTGATAAACGAACTGCGGCGATTTCCTGCCTTTCCAAAAACTGTATTTTTATTAATCACCAAACATTTATGAACTATGAAGTTCACATTGTCTCCAGGTAATCAATGTTGTCTATATAGTTATTGCGTCTTTTTTGTAGATGTTAAAGGTTTTTATGGTGAATTTATTATTTTTCCCCCTTTCTTCCATGTGTGCAGCCGCTGTGTGTGTCCTGTCAGCAAACCTGCCTGCAGAGATTTACCTTTCTCCATCGTCCATCGCTACATGACCATCACTTCAGAGCGATCGGTTCCCTCGGACATCTTCCAGATTCAGGCCACGAGTGTGTCCCCGGGGGCCTACAACACCTTCCGCATCAGCTCTGGAGATGAGGACGGAGACTTTTACATCAGGGTGAGGATAAGGAAAAAAAAGGTTCACTGATAGATAGAATAAATAGATTAAATAGACAGGTAGGTAGGTAGGCAGGTAGGCAGATAGATAGGTAGGCAGATAGGCAGATAGATAGGTAGGTAGGTATGTAGATAGGTAGGTAGGTAGATAGGTAGATAGGTAGATAGATAGATAGATAGATAGATAGATAGATAGATAGATAGATAGATAGATAGATAGATAGATAGATAGATAGATAGAAGATAGATAGATAGATAGATAGATAGATAGATAGATAGATAGGTAGATAGATAGATAGATAGATAGATCAGACAGCTATAGAAGAGTACATCTTATACATCCTCTTGTCTTTTCCAGCAAATCAACAACATCAGTGCCATGCTGGTGCTGGCCCGTGCAGTGTCCGGCCCCAGAGAGTACACGTTGGACCTGGAGATGGTGTCAAGCAACCCCCTGCTCAACTACCACGGCAGTTCAGCCCTCAGACTCACCGTCTACGTTGGACCGTACTCTTTCTAAAGAGGATGAAGAACAAAGAGACGACTGGAATAGAGAAATAAAAATGAGCTGAGGGGAAACACAGAAGTAAAAAAGATGCTGTAAAAAGAAGTCTATGCAGTTCAACCAGTCACTGTGATGTTTAACTTTCACTTTTTTTATAGTTAGTTGTGCAAAGAGCGACAGAGAGTTCTGTCAGATCACCATATTTCCTGTACGTACAGTATACAGTGTGTGTGCAGGGGTTTATGTCACATTTGAGTTTGAAGACGGGATGTCCGATATTAACTATTAGCCAATATCTAATATGCTGATATTGTCCAAACTCTCCTGATACCAATATAAGCAGTTGTCCTCAAAACTGACATGGAGAAACCAGGGTATGTGCAATTCAAGCAAATTTGTCAAAACCCAGGCAGTGTATTATTGGATTTTCATTATCTGAGGAAAAAGCAATGATGATCTTACAGATATTATATTACTAAACAAATATCAGCCGGTCGGTACTATCAGACATCACCAGGTTAAAGTCAAAGTTGCTCTAATTGTACCCTATGATGACGTGAGGAAAGATTTTACAACAGTACTCAGTTGGAACATTTAAACCAGTGTTCCCCAACTTTTTTTTGCAAAACAGACCGGTTAAATGTATCGTTCTATTTTCACGGACCGGTTGTTAAGTTGTGGGAGATAAATATCCCTTAATAAAAATAAGTTGGTGTTCTGAAATATTTTCCTACCTATAAAATCTTCCTACCCGAATTAACAGAATGGGCACAACCTATAACTATCTGCTACCAGACCAGTATAAAAAGTAAGAATCTTGTATCAATGACTCTACGTCATTTTGAGTTTATTGTTGTCTTCACTGAGAAAATATTTCCTAATCAAATATAGTTGCATTATTGATGATGGAATCCTTGCCATTCTATTGTTAAGTTCTTTTGTTGATATGGGTATGGATCAAGTGGAAGTAATAGACAGATGGGGTCAAAAGGAAACATTATTTCTCTGCGGCCCAGCACCAATTCACCCACGGACCAGTGCCAGTCCCTGGCCCAGCGGTTGGGTACCACTGGTTTAAAGGATTCTTCTCCTCCACACCTACTCAGTGTTGTGACAAACTGCTGCTGTTTGCTGTCAGGAACAATGATTCATGGCCCGACATCAGCAGACTTATCTCTCTTCACCAGTTTACATCCTTATCTCCAGTTTCAGTCTGTAAGCCACTTCATCCTCGTCCAGCTCTGTTTCCCTTTTCCCACAGACACATTTCAGTAACCACTCACTCCAGACCTCAGCCTCTGCCACACTCCACTGTTCACTTCTACACCTGAGATCTCCCTCTCCAGAACTTCTATCGTTGAACTTTGTATTTTTTTGTTTTTATTTGAAGTCCATTAAAACAATATACATCTAAACATCTGTGTCTTGAAGCATCTGTGTCCTGGTTCTACGAGCACTCACCCTTATAAAAACAGCATTTACTCTTCATTGATCTTTTCAATTTAACTTAAACTAACTGGTCATTGATTAATGTTCTGTTAATTACAAGATCCATAAGGTAAACACCTGTGGAAAAGTCTCAGGAGACTAGGGTTTGAAATTCTTGTGCTCCATGAAGCCTGTAATACTTTGTACTAAAACTAATTTTCTTCACCATACCATGGACTAGTTTCACCCAGAAGCAAAAGTTCCTTCTGCCTCGCAGCCTGTGGCAGAATAGCTCAGGGGAGAAAACCTCTGACGACAAATCCCTGCCATAGTCATAAAATATAGGCCTAAAGTGAAAATTCTGTATGTTAAAGTGAACAGAACTATGATCAGTTATAAAGAAAAGAAATCCCATCCATCCATCCATCTATTTTCATCCACTACTCGGGAAAGTCTCCACAACTGCCACCCAAATCACACTGCACCATACCTTCCTGGAAGTGGTGAACCCACCAAAGACAGACAGAAACATTACCTCTGAAGTGAAGGAAAAAAAAATTATATTTAACTTTTTAACTGTTATCGGTATCTGGTGGTGAAGATACTGTACTTGAGGTTCCTGTCAAAGTCAATTTTCATGTGGACCAGTAATAACCCAGAGTAATGTGATTTCTGCAAATTGAAGAGTTAGAAACTAAACACTGGCACATACAAAGAAAACAGCTGAATGTTACATTAACCTATCGACAATTGTATATAAAGCAGTTGTAAAATTTCAAAGCGAGAGTCTGCTGGATTTTGTCTTATCACTGATGGTTTTAATATAAACTGCTAATAGTTCAGATTTATGACGACTTCTTCCCAGCTCCGTTTCATCTCTTTTATTACTTCCCCCCAAGGAGGGTTGTGTCTTGGCCGCGTGGTGTCTGTTTGTGTGAGTGGAATAACTAATAAAAAAGCTGTGATGACATTTCCTGGGAAATAATTAGATTCTGGTTTTACTCCAGACTCAGCTCTGATGATGAGGGTCTTTAAACCCTTCTGTACGTCTTCACAGGCCAACAAGACTTTCATGTGACAGACAGGTGTGGAGGAGAGAGACGGTGAGGTCACCGCAGCTGCAGGTGTGTCCTTATGATCACATCCTCAGCTCAGGCTGTTTACGTAAAACCAACGTCTGTTAATGTGTCACAGACTTTCATAATTCCTAAATTATTAAGTGTTGGTCACCACATTGGTCGACACTGGATGATTGATTAACCACTGCACGTTTTCCCAGACTGGAGAAACCATGTTGAAGTAAGTGTAATAGATCAACACACACAGACAGAGCAGAAAATAAACAGATGTTAAAGCCATTATTGTGGTAAACAACAAGCTTATTCTTTCCAAGGAATATCACTGTGGTAATAAATAAAGCATGGATTTGATTAATTTTAAAGAACAACATGAGATTTACCAGAGAGTGTCCCTGCACCAGTGGAAGTCTGGGTAATTTTTAATACGATGTCTTCTTAATGAGTTTTAACAGGTCTTCTTCTCCTTTCAGCTTGTCACTTTTTTCAGGGGTTTACCTCAGCGAGTCAACAATTTCCATCTCCCCCTGTCCTCTGTATCTTCAACTGTAACTCCAACTACCTCCATGTCCTCCTTCACTGCATCCATCAACCACCTCTTTGTCTCCTACCTGGTAGCTCCATCTCTGGAATCACTAATCTACCAATGTATCCACTGTCCCTTTTCATTTTCAAGATTAAGTTGTGTTTATAAAAGAGTTGATGATCATTAATATGGAAGTTTTTACTTGATGTATTTAACAAACTTGCACCACACTGTACTTCTCTTTGTTTGTGGAGGGGGGCGCTGCAGCAAAAGGAATAGAAACCGTTGCCCTACGACGGCGAGCTCGCTTAACACTATCGCCACCAAGTGGACAAAAAGGGGACAAGATCGGTCAATATGGCGTTAATGGTATGGTGTACACAATGTATTTCTGATTAAATGATGCCCTGAGCAGGAGAAACTCGCTCAGACTCTTCTTCACGTCAGGACGGTAGAATCTTCCTTTATCAGTAAGAAGAAGGAGCTGAGGACTGAGGACTGAGGAGTGTCTCTAGTTTCCTTTTTCATTGAGCGAAATAGGAGAAATATAAGATGGCAGATCTAAACAAAAGGGTGAAACCCCTTATTCTACAGTCCACTGCTGTTTACTCCGTCCTACACACACACACACATGAATATCCTACACACACACACCTCCCATCTGTCCTCACCGGGGGGTGATGACTCACACACGCCGCACTGTTTTACGTAACAGGAGCAGACAGCGTCCAGCCACCAAGTGGCAGCAGATCACACAGATCCTGCTCTCAGCAGCAGCAGCAGCAGCAGCAGCAGCAGCAGCAGCAGCAGCAGCATCAGCAGCATCAGTGTTATTCCAGAAATAGCAGCGACCTTAGAAGAAGTATTGCTTCTACTTCCTCTACTAACTCATAGAACTACATTTTCAGGAATTTCCCCAAATTATACAAAACAAACTGTTGACACAGAGAGACAACACCAAATTCAAAATCTGAGATGGAACAGACGGTCAATGACAAACCAACACATGGACGTCATGGATGTCATGTGCACGTTCTGGTCATGGAAACATTTTTGCACCATCTGTGTTTTCAACAATTTCTTGTTCATACCTGGTGTCATTAAAGGTTTGTTAGCCAAAAGATACAGTGGAAAGGAAATCGGGGGATGACTAAAAGTTTTTGGCAGTACGATTTCAGAGATATTGATGTTAGAAGTTATGCCATTTTGGTTCCTATCAAGAAAACCATGGGCAATGTCTGGATATAGATGTAAAATTAAACTCTTATGCGGTATTTTTGTTGTTATCATTATTCATTCATCTTCTGCTTGTCCACTGACCACAGGGTCAGCTGGCACCACCCAAAACACACCATGTGCACCCTATCGTGAGCCTTCCTGTGGGTGGTGAGCCCACACCTCAGTGGCAACCTGGCAGCTGGTGGATTCAAACCTGAAGCCCTGCAGACCCAAGTCTGCTTTCTTAACCACTAGTCCACCACTGTGGACCTGTTATCATAATGTTTGTCCAAGCAAATATGGTTTTAGTGAAACCAGGCATTGAAATAAACATAAAATTGAAGAAAACAGCACAGGATGTCAATAAGTTTCTTTAGATATTTATTTATCTGACATATTTGAATGGGATCTATTTTCCTCCTAAAGTTCATTTATATCAGTGTGGCTGATATTATTTGTGGTTTTGGTTTGCAATACAATCTATGATATCAGTATTTAGTATTAGTTAAGAGATGATTAGACCCTGGAATCAAACCCACATATAAGAAGTAAATGGTTAAACGAGAGATCGGGAAAACTGTTTGTTGTTTGTGTCTCTGTGAAGCTTCGTTGTTGTTTGTTTCTCTGTGTCTGTTTGCAGGTTGTGGGTGTTTTCATCGGCAGGCATGTGGTTAAGCTTGGCGGTGCCCACGCTGACGAGTGGGTGGAGTGTGCAGGGTGGTGGAGGGGGCAATGTAACGCCTGGGCCTCATTGTTGGCATCTTCACCTGAGTATGAGCTCATTTTGTGAGCAGGCTGTGGCCTGTGGGCAACAGTGGGGGATAGTGTGGGACTGGAGGTGGGTAGGAAGTGCCCACGTAGACAAAGACAGTGGACAAGACGACGTCTCTCCTGCTCTTAAAGACATCTAGGTCTGACACAGACTGCAGTGATGGAGGACAATCTCCCTTGATTGATTCACAAAGAGCTCCCAAACAATAGCGCGGCACAGGTATTATATTTGTGAATGATACACTGAGGTGGAGGGCCACTTTCCTCCACCCACTCTATCCTAGCACTGAGATGAGTTCATTAATATGTGGAATACAGGAGACATTCAATAAATAATAATACACAATTATATATATTTCCATTTACATAAAATATATACAGGAAGAACAGTTGCACAACAGTTACACAACAACACACAATCAACTGCAGCTGGACCTGGAGCACTACAACATATGAAGGTTACTGAACTGGGACTGTGATTGTGTGTCAGTGAATGGGTGGGTGTGTGTTTAACTGCTATTCATAAAAAATGAATGAATGTCATGTTATGTCACCTTTTATTTTATATTATTCTATATTGAGATACAGAAAAAAAGGAGATTGAAGGATGCAGTGAGGGAGGACATGGAGGTAGATGGAGTTAGAGTAGGTGATGGACAGAAAAGGGGACAAGCTGAAAGGAGAAGAAGAGGATCTTGAAAATAGCTATGGTTTTGTCATCACAAAACATCAGTGAGCCTAATGTATTTATATACTGTATCTTCTTCTCCTTTCTACTGTCTCTTTTTCAGGGGTTGCCACAGCAATTAAATATTTTCCATCTCCCCATGTCTTATGTATCTTCTACTCTAACTCCAACTACCTCCATGTCCTCCCTCACTGCATCCATCAATCTCCTCTTTGTCTCCTACCTGGTAGCTCCATCTCTAGGATCATTCTTCTACCAATGTCTCCACTGTCCCTCCTCCTCCAAATCATCAATCTTGCTCCTTTAGTTTTTTTCTCCAAACCTTCCTGTCTTTTATATACTGTATGTCTTACCGTAAAATATAGATGAAATGTATGTACTTTGTCTATTTGTTACATGAAACATTGATAATTTTAAATGCTTAGAGATGTTTGATTCAGTTAATTTGTTTTGTTTTTTTTAACTCCAGTTGTGTTTCTTTTTAAGTGGCCACGGCTGGTTTCCACTGGGCAACACATCCTTTCCTCCTAATTACACAGTTTAATTAACTGGAAACTCATTATGCTACTATTTGCAGTTTGGCAACTGTTTGTCCATTCTTGTCCTTTTCAACACTCAGACTTTAACACAAGACAGATATGGACTGCAGGTCATTCAAGTACAAGTCCATTGCTTACTGTATTACCGCATGCCATTTATCTTATTAAAGGCAAAGATATGTTGTCTCTATGGGAGGACACGTCTCTCTAATTGTTAAATACAAGAGTTAAATCCTCATAAATGTCTCCGTCACAGATACACAGATTGTTTCCCCTTAAGTCTTTAACATTTAGATTTAATATAACAATGTTCCTGTCATAATGGATCAGGCAATGATTTATACCATTTAATTTGCAGTAAAAATACATTAAGATCTTCTTCTTTCGGCTTGTCCCTTTTTCAGGGGTTGCCACAAGGTCAACATTTTCCATTTACCCCTGTCCTCTGTATCCTCAACTCTGACTCCAACTATCTCCATGTCTTCCCTCACTGCATCCATCAATCTCCTCTTTGTCTCCTACCTGGTAGCTCCATCTCTAGGATCATTCTTCTACCAATGTATCCACTGTCCCTCCTCTGA
>JAFBJS010000973.1:73259-149744 GCA_016785265.1 Paraplagusia blochii
CCTCATTCCTGATCCTGTCCATCCTTGTCTCTCCTAACGAGAATCTCAGCATCTTTAAATCCTCCACTTCCAGCTCTGCCTCCTGTCTTCTAACTGTACCTAGTGTCTCTAATCCATCCATCATGGCTGATCTCACAACTGTCCTGTGAACCTTTCCATTCACCTTAGCTGACATGTACTAAACAATGTATTTCTGATTAGATGATGCCCTGTAGCAGGCTGACAAGTACTGTAGATCACTAGCAGAAAAATACAAACCAGTATAAACTACAAACATCTCTTGCTCCCAAATTTGCCCTGCAATCCACACTTAAAATACTGGGCAATAATTCCCTGCAGTCAAGTAGAGATTGGATGCAAACATGGCTGAACAGATAATAAAAAACCTAATCTGGGAACAAAACCTGTAGCCAGTTTTTTCATTTATTTCTAAACCTTCCAGAATAAAAGTTCTAACCTTTATTGCATCTGCTTTTATTTTACTACTTTATTTTATGTTGTCCAGATTTAATGGAAATTTCTATAATTAATTAACACATTTTAATTCCTTTCCATAAACCTCATCCGCAATGATGCAACTACAGTCGCTTCGTATCATCTCTGGAAATCATTCACTTCTAGTTCTGCTCCAATTACAGGTTTAATTGCTGGTTCTGTTCATTAGTCCCAGGTCAGTGTGATCTCTCACTTACAACCTGATAATTTAACACAGGTTATTGCAGCATACAACATTAATGTGTCACATGTGTGTAATTAAGCATCGTGATGAAAAATACCAGCGCACTGACAGGAAGACTGCACAAATAACATGGATTACGATGCCCTCAGAGACACTTGATTGCGTTTAACTGCTAATGTTTTTCATACCACTGACATAAAAGCAGCAGCAGTGGTCCAGGTGTAGAGAGAAACACTCTTTCTGTAGCCTCTCACAGATTTATATATATATATATAAAACTTAAATATGCCAGCTCTTCCCTTATTTTCCTCACTTGTTGCGCAAATGTGGTTACTAAGAAACTGCCATGTGTTGCTATGGGTGCGTGGGTGGCAGTAAAAAGGACCTATGCTGAAAAAAACATTCAGCCCTGAAAAATAACGAGAAAAGAAAGTGAACTTCAAGTATAGGAAGAGCCGAGAAGGAACTTTGTGACTTAAAGAAAATATACAACATAACAGGGATGGAGGTTCTGTTGCCAAGGACTCAGGAAAACTGTGTTGTGAAATTGTGTATGTATAGTAATATGGATTTATTGTAATATCATGTTTAAAGAGAAGAATAGTTAGGAAATAGAGGGAAACATAAAAATGCCAGGGAATTATTATATAATTATAATAAACCTTAAATACAGTCTTAGAGCCTATATTAAACAAAATATAACAATATTCTCAGCAGAACACAACACTGTTTTTACTACATTATAAGTGAAAGCTTGAATATAACCAACGATAACTTTAGCAGCTATTCTTAAATGTCAAACTAAGACTATACTACACTGTAAGATTGATGTGTTTTTACATTAGTTTAAAATACTAATATTTATTTCTGACCCTGATTTCAAGACCTGTTTCTATTCCTATTTATGACTCACTGGAATAAATACATTTTTTTCAGGAAAATAATCTGTCACCTGTTCTGCAGCTTGTTGACAGATTTTGTCTGTCAGTGAATGTATTTTTGGAGCACTCTGTGGGCAGAAATCAGGCCTCAATGAGGAGAAATGAACAAGCCCCCAAGGACAGGTAATTGACCCTGTCCACTCGTGAATCAGCCCAGGATGAATGAATCTGTAAATAACCCAGGACAGTAGATGACACACAAGGGGGGGCTAACAGAATAAAGCCCAGCATACAGTTATATGAATGGAGTCATGTGATCAGAACCAAAACTGCAGGTCACTGGAGATGTACTATTTTAAGGTACAGCTAAAAAGGAAGTAGGGGACAAGTGGATATGGGACAGGAAAACCCAACAATAGGTCATGACAGAAAATACCCACAAATATCTCAAAGAATCACAGACACAGACGACTCATAAATCCCAAGTCTTAATTTCCCAAAGGGGACACTCTGTCTATCTGGTTGTCTGTGTGTGTCAGTATGTCTGTCTGTGTCTGTCTGTGTCTGTCTGTGTCTCTCAGTCAGTCTGTCAGTCTGTCTATCTCTCTGTCAGTCTGTCTATCTATCTGTCATTGTCAGTCAACCTGCCTGTCTGTTCATCCATCCACTCGTCTGTCTGTCTGTCTATTTTTCTATCTGTGACAGTTAGTCAGTCAGCCTGTCTGTCTATCTGTCCGTCCACCTGTCTGTCTGCCTGTGTATCTATCTGTCTATTGGTCTGTCTGTTTATCCATCCATCCATCTATCCGTCTCTCTATCTATCTATCTGTTTGTATCAGTCAGTCAGTCAACCTGTCTGTCTGTCTTTCTGTCAATTCATCCATCTGTCTGTCTATCTATCTATCTCGCTGTGTCAGTCATTGTGTCACTCAGCCTGTCTGTCTGTCTATCCATCCATCCACCCGTTTGTCTACCTGTCTATCTTTCTGTATGTCTGTCTATTGGTCTATCTGTTTGTCTGTCCGTCCGTCCATCTGAAGACTAACAATATTGGATATAACACAACTGTCTTCCGTGTCTTCATATCATCAATAACCTCACAAATGTTTTCATTGTTATTGAGCCCATGATGAGACTTCAGGCTGAACAGATTCAGTCCATTGACATAAACACTGAACCTCCTTCTGTCTTCAGTGTCCAGACTGGATCCCATTCACACACACGCGCACAGCTTTTGTCTTTTGCCTGATTTAATTCCCGCACTCAAGGTCTGCTCTAAAAAGGAGAGTTAATGGACACAAGTGAGAAACGGTAGAGAGGCTGTCTCAGTGAAAGATCTGCTGCTAGGAGGTCTCTCATGATGTAACACATCTACATCCCGTCACCATGGCAACCCCGCATCAGCACCAACTTACTGTGGGGAGAAAAAAAATGAATGGCTGTGCTGGTATGTTACAGTATGAAGAAGAAAACTGTTTGTTGAGATATCTAATGACAGGACTGCCATTATCTGACGCACATTAGTGAATGCTTCACGTTGTTTCTCTGTGACAACATTCTTTCTTGTTTCCAACTGTTCTCCCTCATACAGATCTTATCCTTGAGCACCACACTCAGACACACAAGGATTCATTCTCTCAAATCATAATGAAGCCTGTTATGACACAGTCCATCCTGAATAGATATATTCAGCTATCTACTCAGGTATTGTCCTCATGATCTTCACTGAGTCTAAACATAGTCCAGGGGACCTTGAGCAGACAGGTAACTCAAGCAACAACTAAAGAGAGCTGATGAAAAACTTGTGCCCTCTGTTCTGTGCCCTGGCTGCTAAAAATAAACTGGATATTGAAAAGAGAAAATGAGAGAAAAGGAAGAAGGGCACTGGCTTACAAAGCCAAAAGCAGAAAGAGAGGCAGGGAGTGAGGGATAGAGGCAGGAGGTGAGGAGCAGGGGCAGGAGCAGGAGCAGGAGTGTGGGTGGAGCTCAGAGCGTGGGTGTTGTATGGTTTATATTCACCAGTTTTGGTTTGGTCATGGATTAAGCAGAAACATAGATGCAGTTTTGTGCATTGCTTCAGTAAAGGTTGACATCAGAAAACACATTAAACCAATTACTGCTGACATGTCTGCTTGAGTATCGATATTCAGGGAATCATTACAGGACAGTTGTGAGACCAGCCATGATGGATGGGTTAGAGACACTAGCAATAGGCAGAAGGCATGAGGCAGAGCTGGAGGTGGAGGAGTTAAAGATGCTGAGATTCTCTTAAGAGAGACAAGGATGGACAGGATCAGGAATGAGTTGATTAGAGGGACAACACAGACAAGAAGGTTTGGAGAAAAATCTAAAGAAGACAGATTGAGATGGTTTGGACATGTTCAGAGGAGGGACAGTTAGTAGAAGAATTATCCTAGAAATGGAGCTACCACGTAGGAGACAAAGAGGAGATTGGTGGATGCAGTGAAGCAGGACATGGAGGTAGTTGGAGTCAGAGGACGAGATACAGAGGACAGGTATAGATGGAAAGTTGTATTATTTATTTTCCAAAAATGCTAAGAATGCTCACCAAAGTCAAATCATTCTCTTGTCTTTTGTCTCAAGGCTTGTTGCTCTTATTATAAATGGTTAAACACTCGTTTCCCAAACATTTTCCTTCATCCCAAGTAAATAGACATATTCTTTCATAAATCCATAAATAAAATGATTAAGATATTTTATTGTTGACTGAATGATATCTAAATAATTAGTATTACTTTAGTCTGAAATAATTAAAAACTGCAAATGAACTATCAAAAATGACGTGAAGTGAACCAACTCTGTCTTTGGGAAACAGTGGATTAACAGACATGGACGGTTTGACTGCAATTGCTTGGACTTAAGCCATCAAAAACTTTAAAGGAGAGTTGTCTAAGACTGTCCAACTACAGCAGGAAAGTCACAGGTTTATGTTCTGACAGTCAATGGTTCCATGATGTAGTGGTTAGCACCCCTGTTTAGGATTGGCATCAATAATGCCAACCATCCTCTGTAAATTGCTTTGGATTAAAGTGTCTTCTAAGTTAATAACTCTAATGTACTTTAAATGTAATGTCCTGCTTATTAGGTATATTATTCTGTACATTCTACAGTGATGGACCAGTGCTGGGTTGAGCCTCTCTTGACCTAGTGTCCTGGATTACCCCCACTCACCAGAGTAACTGGAACCTCTCTATCCCCAAATCTACTTATTTTTGCCAAACTTTCCTTTCTGCACCTCTGTCTTTCTCTAATTCTCTTGCCCCTACTCTGGCTCTCTTGCTTGGATGCAGGAGTGGGAGTTGTTGCTATGCGACAGATGAGCTCCTTCCTTTTTTAAGGAGCAGAGCACAGACCTTGACTCTCTGGATGTAAAAATAAACTCAAATAGAAAATAACATTCTTATTCTCAGGACAAGTGTCTTTCACAACTGGCATTAGAAAAAAAACTGTTTGTTTTCGTTGAATTTATTTTCTCCACACCGGCCACTCTTAGCCTCTCCACCTCCTCTCATCTCCTGCACTCTCCAGCCTGAAGAGCTCCAAAAATAATCCAATTATCTGCAGTCGCATTAACATTTGTGATCAACACGGTCCATCTCTCATCGTCGGTGAAATCATTGACATTTCAACGGTGCTAAACCCCAGAAGCTCTCACTACGGAGTGATGGAGCTGTGCAGACAAAGATGAATGATCTGTCCTCTCACTGTCTCTATGATGACTAAAGAACATGCTGCTTGTCCCTTGTCCACAGTTTTAAAATCTTCCAACGGCTGGAGCTGTGAAAGTCACACCTGTTGATGACTTGGTGTGAGTGTGTAAAAATCCAGTTCTTTGTACATCTGTGTGTGTGAGGACAGTGACAGAGAGTAAGTGTTGGTTAATAAGAGTGTGACTGAGTGAAATGTGCCTTGATGAGAAAATTTGGGGAGGGTTGAGAAGGACTACGTGGGTGCGTGAAATATTGGCCCTCTGTGTGAATACATGAATGTTTAACTATGTTCCAGAACATGCAATTTTCTGAAATTTAAATATCAGCAAAGGCTGAAATCACTAGAATATCTAAGCAGCCATTTGCAGCCTTTTCTCCCTCAGAGCAGCCGTTGATAAATGCATTATTTCCATTAATCGACACATGATCTAAAGCAGTGTTCCCCAACTATTTTTGCGCCTCAGACCAGTTAAGTCTTGTTCTATTTTCACGGACCGATCGTTAAGTTGTGTCAGATAAATATCCCTTAATAAAATTTAATTTCCGTTGTGTGGTGAAATATTTTTCTACCTATAAAATCTTCCAACACTAATTAAGTGTGCATGGGCACAACAAGGATTTCTCAAGTGCCTAATTTTCTCCTATCAGACTGGTATAAAACGTTAGAATCTTGTTTCAATGACAAAATGCGTCATTTTGAGTTTATTGTTGTTGTCTTCACTGAGAAATATTTCAAAATCAAATATAGTTGCATTATTGATGATGCAATCCCAGCCATTCTATTGTTCAGTTCTTTTGTTGATATGGGTATGGATCAAGTGGAAGTAATAGACAGATGGGGCCAAAAGGAAACATTATTTCTCTGCGGCCAATTCACCCACAGACCGGTGCTTGTTCTCCAGGTTGGGGACCTTGGGTCTAAAGAGCGGTGCTGCAAATGTCCAACCAGCATCTCAAGACAATGGTTGTTGACGTAAAATCTCTAACCAAAAACAACAGCAGAGCCTCATGTTGGAAGACAAGGTTTGCTTTACACCAACGGCTTTTAATTATTGTCAGTCACGTCCCCCCTTGGGGATAGAAATCTTATGTATATTTTATTCATACAGCTGTGACTGTGGAAGAGAAGTGAAGAACAGAGAGCAGACAGGATGGAACAGAAGGAGAAAAGTGTCAGGAGTATATTTGTGAATGATTCACTAAGATGGAGGGCCAATTCCCTCCACCCACTTCATCCTAGCACTGATAGTAGTTCATCAATCTGTGCAATACATAAAACATTTAATATATGATGATATAAATACAACATGCAGCAGAAAACAGAGAAGACAATAGTTAATGATAATTAGTGAGGCTCTCAGGCAGGAAGTGGCTTTTCTTTAGTCATTTACTGTAAAAAATAAGAGCACTAACACGACGACACACAAACAACTACACAGCAGTAGATAGATATGGACAACTGCAACATATGAAGATACTGAACTAAGACTGTGTGTCAGGGAGTAGGTGGGATGTTTTGAAATATCGAAAAAAAAAAAATAGAAACCCTATATTGCTGCCTGTCGATGCCAATATGACATGAACAGGTCACCTAGAAACACTAGCTGGAGAAAAGAGTCAGGAGTGATCTGTGATAGACACTAGGAATAGGCAAAAGACAGGAGGCAGAAAGATGCTGAGATTCTATTTAGGGGAGACAAGGATGGACAGAAACCAGAACAAGGTCATTAGACGATATTAGAAAAAGTCATTAGACAACACAGGCAGGAAAGTTTGAAAAGACAAGAAGCCAGATTGAGATGGTTTGGACATGTTCAGAGGAGGGACAGTGGATACGCAGACAGAAGAATTACCCAAGAGCTGGCATTCGGCGAGCTACTAGGTAGGAGACAAAGAGGAGATTCATGGATACGTGAGGGAGGACATGGAGGTAGTTGGGGTCTGAGTCGAAGACGCAGCAAAACATGGTTCGCTGGAGAAAGATGATGCCCTGCGGCAAGAAAGAAGATTTCTCTCAGCATAAACCACTGTACGAGTTGCTGCCACCTAGTGACAGACGGCTCCTTATCTCGAGTAGCCCTTACACCGTGCAACTCGCCAAGGTTCATGCCAACCAACGAGGCCCTGGCCTCACTCTTTGGGAAGTAGTGCCTTACAACAAAATCACTAATTTGCTGGTTAGATTCTTTAAAGTCATTCGTCGATTTGAGATCAGTTAAGGTAGTTGGAAGAGACCTGTTCACTAACTTGTTTAACTTGTTGTTGTGAATGATAGAATAAGCCAACGACAGTGTGAATGGATGAACAGAGGTGTTAATGTGTGAAACATATAATAGTGAGAATGAGTGTGTGAGTGAGGGGAAATCAACGGGCGAATGAGGGAGCAGCTGAATGAATGAGCCTGGATGAGTAACAGTGGTGAAGAGGGGTAGAAGATTAAATGAGACTCTACATGAATATTGACACAAACAGGAGTTTCTGGCAAAAAGACTCTGGACTAATTGGATTCATTTGAGTCCATTTGTTGTCAGGGGGACATAGCACTCGTCCCCACGACCCCTCGCTCTTCACTTCAGCCATGTTGTTCTCTGCCACCCACCAGTGATACTAATCCAACCTCCTCTCATAGCAGCAGAGATTATTAAGATTACCCCAACAATGGCACAAGCCCTTGAGACGATGGAGTGTGTGGGACAAGGTCCAACATAAGTACCAATGAGTGACAAACAAACAAATAATAGGTGTTTGTCTCTCCAGGAAGAATAATGTCTACCTACGGAACCTACCAAAAAAAACCCAACATCTCATTTTTGTCTACTCTTTTCCACAACGTACCTCAGGGATCTATCCTTGGTTCTGTGCTGTTTTTAATCACTACCTTTCTATCAATCACACTGCTATCACATGCACCAACATTTTGAAATTTTGACATCATCACATTTCACTTATTTATCTTATTTATTTTTGCATTGATATGTCTTGCAATCTATAGTTGTATAAATGACAACAAAAACTTTAAGGAGGCCATATTGTATCATCTTACAAGATAACAACGCTGCGGTACCGGGTTCTGTGTGTTTCAAATATAACCACACTTGCTCAAGTACTTTGACACACGCAGTGACGAATGAACACATCACACACAGACGTGATTCATGTGTTAGGATTCATGCATTATTCACTGTCAAGTGTTTTTGTGACAGATGTGCCAAACTAGAAGGTCAAATACAAGATTGAACACATTTTCAAAACACATTTTGTGTAAAAATAAAGGACCTCATTTGTCAAAAAGGCTTAGAATTTCATTTTACTTTTCTACCACGCCGCAGAACAAATACAAGGAAAGAAAATGCAATTAAAACCCATCAACACCCTGAGTATGAAATCTACTGGAATGGCCTATGGCGGTCGTTTTGACCATTTGATTTGATTATGTCAAAGTGATAGGATTAGAGTTTAGACATTTTGTTTGACATAAAACAACCAGTGAGACATATGTGAGGACGTTTAGGATGGAGGCTTTTCATATGGATGCTTCTGGACTGTCAGATGATTAAAAATATCCATATACTGTCTTAAAGACACAACAAGATGCCTGTAGTTTCAGTATGAGTCTGTACTACATTAACACACAGAAGAAAACAATGCGAAAACAAAAATCTTTACCACCATTTGCAGTGACTGTGAGGGAAGCAAACAGGAACACAATGACGACAACGACCAAAACGTTTTGGATTCATGTGAAAGGGAACAGACATAGAAAGATGGTTTAGAGAACGGCTAATTCCTCTAGGATATCAACTAATCTCTCAACAAACTTTCAATAGATCCCTGGTCTTTATTTAGCCTCAGAGCCTAATATACATCCCCAATGTCTGACCTGACCTTAGGTAATCTTCTAGTTATGAGACGTGTTCAATACACTGCCATAAAGGTCCTAATGAAATGTGGCTGTGCCAGCTCTGATGCTGACCCTCTTTCCTCTGGATAGTCTTTGACATCGCTCTGATGCAACAGATCTCACGTCAAATCAAACAAAAGCTTATGTAGCCCACCTGAAACAAAGAGTATGACTCAACCTTAGTCCTTTCAGCGTCAGGTGGGGGAAAAAAAAAAATACATCAGAAATTTGCTCAACCTCTGCATAATTATGCTTGAGTGGATTGCACTAATGTTCGTTTGCGACACTGCATCAGGAATAGCTACTAAGAAAAAAAATTATTTCTTGGTCTTAAATGCCCTTAAATAAAGAATACACACTGAGTATTTTTTAAAATAAAATATGAGGTGGTTTGTGACCAGATAAGACTACTATTGGGAATTGACATTTTGCTCACATCATTTTTTTCCACCGTCCTCCTGTGACTGGATGCCATTATGTAAATAAGTAATACAAAATAAAACAGTCTTACCAGGAAAGAGCAATCAATATAAATGCATGGATGCACAGGACAAAGACAGAGCTCAGAGGAGCAGAATGAGAGACAGACTAACAAGCAGCAGGAGAAAACCAGAAGGAGTGAAACAAAGCTGAAGGTCCCCAACAACACACAGGATGATTCATCTCTGAGTTATATTCTGCATACTGAAAAGTGTCCAAGATGGCAAACTGTGGATCAAAGTATTCAGCAGATTTTTTTAAGACCTGACTCCGAGTCCAGCTGTCTCACCATTTGTTCAGTTTTAAAGACATTAAATCATGTCTCTTTTTTTGGAAAGAGTTGAAGTGCAAAAATCTGAATTCTATTTTTTGTACCAAACTTTTGCATTGTTTAAGATTTGAAGAAAATCCCTTACATAACTTTGCATGTGATTGACTAGTCTGGAAACGTGGTTACTACACATGCAATGACAACAACACTAACCGTCATGAACTCAAATTTGTTTTAACTCTATCCTTCAGCCATTTTGTATAAATGTATGTAGTAATAAATTAATTCATACATCTTCTTCTGCTTGTCTGTTGCCGGGTAGACAAACATGTCTAAGAAGGTTCTCAGTTAATCCAAAAATTGTTTAATCCAAGTCAACAGGACATAGTAGGACACAGGACACATCTTAGACTCATAAGACAGAGCAGTGGAACTTGCAATAATATTTTTTCAATGAGTATGGACATATGTAATTTCAATAAGTTGGCAGTGGTTAAATGATTAAGGAAGCTGACTTGGGTCTGCAAGGCTTCAGGTTCGAGCTCACTGCCATATTGCCACTGAGGTGCTCTTAGCATAGCACTGTTTGGACCCATATTATCTCCATTGAGCTCACAGAAAGGCTCACAGCAGGGTGCAGTGTGGCCTGCAGGAATGTACCGGTACTTTAATACAGTATTCCCCAACCTTTTTTGTGCCATGGACCAGTTAAATGTCACGCACTATATTAAATAATGGCAGATAAATACCCCTTAATAAAGTTTAATGTACAGTGTTCTGAAATATCTGAAATATTCCTACCCAAATTAACTGTGCATAGGCGCAACAAGGATTTCTCAAGTGCACACAGCCTATAACGTACTGCTACCCGACCATATATAAATATAGTTGCATTATTGATGATGGAATCCTAGCCATTCTATTGCTCAGTTCTTTTGTTGATATGGGTATGGATCAAGTGGAAGTAATAGCCAGATGGGGCCAAAAGGAGACCTTTCACCAATTCACCCACTAGCACCGGTCCCCGGGCCAGTGGTTGGGGACCACTCCTATAACACATATTTTCCCCCAATCTTACATAGTAAATGGAAAAAACAGACTCGGCTGCAGAAGTGTGCCAGGACACAGCTAAACTCCCTCTCGGGGTGTCTGTGTGTGCACATCTATTTTGGAGATCTCCAGGAGCAGGACGCGGGGGCGCGCCTCTCCTTTTCGGTCACCAGAGATCTATTTTTAGAAGCAGCGGGTCTTGAAGCTTCCTCACGTGCTGATGGAGACCACAGGCTTTCGGGCTTTGCGCAAAAGTGACGGCTGTTTGCACGAGAGTGAGCAAAGATAACGGATGTCATCCAGATAATTGCGATGAAACATGGACCAGCGGTATTTAATTATCTTTGAGAAAAAGACAGAGAGACAGAGAGAAAGTCATTCAATATATTGTGAAGATTGTGAAGCTATTTTTAACATCTGTTTGCTGCAGTACGTTCCAGCAGCTTAATGGACGGACAGCTGCTCTCATTGTGTTCTTCAAGCAGCATTTCTTTACTCCACTACCGCCCACTCCCCACAACCTCCTGAGTGACAGATCCACTCAGAATCCTCACCGTATCATTTTCACTTCTAACGTCAAATCTGCGAACTGGTGCAATTTGCCGCACACGGGATAACAAGACTGTGTTGACGCAAATGCAGAGGTATTTCGACACCTGACCACGTCAGATGAACGTGTCAAAGTCTAATTATGAGGAGGAAAAAAAAAAACACCGGATTAATATGTGAGTGCAGTTGGTTATGAAGGATTGCACTGACAATGATGTGACTGGATCAATATCACTCTAAGAGCTTTAACAGTGAAAATTGCTGTTGTAATGATACCACACATGTATCGATACCCTGATCACCAACCTACACCTGCAGTGTTTGGGCATCCTGCGCCTGCAGGCTCCAGACATATAAACACACACACACAGCTGTTTCATATGCAGCTCAGCATCCCTCACCTCCTCCCTCTGCACCATCACAACTACTCCTCCTCTCTGCATCCTTCTCCAATACACAGGAGCCCGGTGACTCCGTTTACGTTTTACTCTAGCTCCACCCCTTACTCGGTTTTGTCCAAATTGGGCTTTTTGCGTCGCCGGAGCTCCCGATTTCAGGCGGACGTCATCAGCGAGTAAAAGGAAGAGCTGACGTCGAGGAAGAGTCACCGAGAGGAGAGGGCACCGGTGAGGGAGGGGAGGAGAGAGCTCCAGCATTAGAAACACTGAGATCCACATCACCCCTCCTCCCCTCCCTCCCTTTTACGTCGGTGTTGGTGCGATGGGAGCCCCCCTGCTCCGGTGGAGTCCCAGGCTATATAAGAGACCGACGAGCAGAGTCCCTCCACCAGATTTACGGTTTCCAAACTTCTGTGCAAGAGAGAGAGACGGCTGCCTCAGCCGCACATTCGCCTGCTGCTCTGAGAGAGAGGGACGGACACCCAGCAGCCGGACGGACGGCATCCGAGCTGGATGCTGTGGCCGAGTTGAATCGGGAACTGACAGGGACAGAAGAAGGTTCTCAACCCTTTCTCTGGAAAAAAAAACCCTATCGCAGCTGCGATGAAAGTCCAATAACAAACCTCAGCTCTCCTTCCAACTGTTCTCACCAAACTGTCTCTTGAAACACCTGAGAGACAGCCGCTCTTCAGCCGAGACAAGAACCAACGAAAAGTCTCCCACTATCATCTGTAGGAATTCTTCCTTCTGTAACAACTGACCACAATGTACCGCTCAACCAAAGGAGCTTCCAAGGCTCGAAGGGACCAGATCAACGCGGAGATCCGAAGCCTGAAGGACTTGTTGCCCATATCTGAAGCAGATAAAGCGCGGCTCTCGTACCTGCACATCATGTCACTGGCCTGCATGTACACCAGGAAATCCGTCTTCTTCACTCAAGGTAACTATCGAATTTACTCTCTTAGAGAAAAGACCTGTTGATTTTGTGTTGTGTGCCGCACTGCTGCAAAAAAGAAAAAAGAGCTTGTCGGCCACGGAATCGGATTCAACAAGTGCTCGATGGAACGAGATGTTTCCTCTCAATATCTATAGATGTCATTGGCTTAATGTGATCGTGGGGATGATGATGGAGGGCGTTGTGATGATGACATGCCTCTGTCCGTGGTGCTGAACCACTTAAAGGGCATAAATCGAGTCGTGTCGCTATCCGTGGTCCTGAAATCTAATGTGGCCGCAGCAAATCATGGCGCTGAGCTTTGTTAGTCGTTGATAAATTCCCTTGTACTTTATTAGCATTTAATTAACTTATCAACGTTTTTTCTTTCTTCAACCCAGAAACGGGGACTGCAGCCAGCCTTGAACAAAGCGTACAGTTTCTGTCTTTCCACGAACTGTCCGAGTTGATGCAGGCTCTCCCAGGTTTCCTGATGCTGCTCACCGGAGAAGGGAAGCTTCTGTACATGTCTGACAGTGTCTCCGAACACCTCGGTCACTCAATGGTGAGTTTGCAGCCATCAGGTTCTATTAAAGTTAGACTAACAAGCTTTAAAGCCAAAGTAAACATATATGTTTGTTGTATTTTTCAGGTGGATCTAGTGGCACAAGGGGACAGTGTGTACGACATCATCGACGCTGCAGATCACCTGATCATCAAGACCAACTTATCGACCAGTTCTTCACTTGAAATAGGTAAATGACAACATGCAGGTTACTTTTACACATTTTCGTTATACATTTAGGTAAAGATTTTATTCAACTAAATTATTTTTCCTTATATTTTTGCTACAGATCGTCTCTTCCGTTGCCGTTTCAACACCTCCAAGTCCGTGCGCAGGCAGAGTGCTGGGAACAAGCTGGTTCTGATCAGAGCTCGATGCCTCCTCTCCCCTCCCTCCGCTACTCCTGCTACTGGTTCTTACTGGAACGCCAACCCAGTATGGGTGTGTTTCTGCTCCCCTCTGGAGCCCCATCCAAACCGATCTGGACCTGGTGCAGAACGAGAGTTGACCTCCAATCCACCCCTGGCTGACAGCAACTTGTTTTTGTCAGGCTTCCATTCCCAGCATGGCCGGGACATGAGAATGGAAACTGCACAGGACAGGTGAGGTGGCATCATCGTCGTCGACAGCATCATCACAACTGTTGCATCAGATTGAGGCGGTGTAATAATGTGTTATGAGATTAGAGAAGGAGTAAAGCATTATGGTCCTAACTCATCACCGCCCACTCTTCCCTGCAGTGTGAGCAGCTATCTGGGCTTTGATGTGACAGCTTTACGCTCTCGCTCCTGGTACGGCCTCCTCCACCCACAGGATCTGTCACATGCCTCTGCTCAGCACCGCAGCCTCTGTAAGTTTACTCTTTGTACATGCTCATTACAACCATCTGTGCCCACACACACTTTGCACGGAGAAAAATACACAATGATGATTAACAGGATTATAAACCAGTGCCAATTTGTGCTTATTCAACAGTGAGAGAGGGCGGAGAGGGAAGAGCTGAAATGGTGGTGCGTGTCCAGGCGCAGGATCAGTCCTGGGTTTGGCTTTACATGGTGCTCCAGCTCCAGCCTGGAGAGTTTCCTATCAGCAGCAACAACTACATTATCAGGTATTTAAGGACATTAAGTCTTCAAAATAAGACTTAACTCCTATAAAAAAGTTAAACTATGTTACTAAGCCGCTTTCTCCTCTTTCTCAGTGAGTCTGAGGCCTGGTCAGTGCGTCAACAGCTCAACTCAGAGCACAATCAGCTGACCCTGGTTCTGACTGCTGGTACCTCTCAGCAAGAGAGCCTCAGCTTACAGTCCCCTGAAACAATGTCCAGCCCAGATCAAGTCTTTACCCCTGGAAGCAGTGGCTTGTCAGCTCAGTCCTTTGACTTCAGCACTGCTGGCTGCAGTGTAGGCTCCTCTGATGAACCAGGGAGCTCCACCACAGAAGCCATGCAGCATGAGGGAGATCCTCGTTCCAGTATCTCCTCTTTGGAAGAGGAAACCTTCTTCCATCAGCATCCTCCTGAAAGGTCCTCAGCTGCCTCCTCCCCAACCCCTGTCACTGTGGAAACAGTGGCCGACTTAGACTTTTTAACCCAGAACATTCTACTTCCACCATCCTTCCAGCTGGACCCTCCCCTCCCAGCTTTGCCCCTGCCTCTGCCCCCTGTCCCCACCTCCCAAGCTCAGCAGACCAAAGAGTTTGTCTGCACGCCACCATACACTCCCCACATCAGTGGCCCCAGTTTCCCATTCACTGAACCCCACTTCAGTTTTGACCCAAGTGGCACCACCACTCCTCCGCCCTCTGCTACCACAGCCACAGCCACCACCTCTCTGGCCCCATCGGCTTCTTCCTCTTCCCCACAAACCACTGCCTCCAGCCCTGCTCCACCCACCACCCTCTCCACCAAACTTCCTCTGGCTCTGCCCACATCATCTTCTGATCTCCTTTTCCCTGTGGAGTCCTGCAGTGGCTCCCTGTATGAGAAGCTTCCCCCGACACCTGACAGCCCAGGAGATGGTGACTGCACAGTCATGACCCTGCCAGAAGTACGGGGTCCACTATATGTAGACGTCCCACTGGGGCCCCTTCAATGTCCCCCTGAAGGCCTCCTCACCCCTGAGGCTTCACCAGGCAAACAGCCCTGCCTCTCTTTCTTCTCCATGGAAAGAGAGAGAGAGAAAGAAAGGGCAGAGATCTCTCTCTTAGCCCAGCACATCAGCTCACTGGCAGAGGGATTCTACCTGGATCCACTCTTGTCCAAATTTTCTCCTCCATCCATGTCTCCTTCCTCCTCTCCTTCCCACTTACTGTCTCCAACCATTGAAACTGCCGGTATTGACTCGGTCCAACTATCGAGGGAGTTTTATCCCATCAAAGCATGGAAAGGCCTGGACATTCCCATCTTCCTTGACGACGATGACTCTCTGTTTGAAGAGGGCATCCTAGAAACTCTTCTCCAAGATGACTTGGCTCCTCCTGCTCCTCCTAAATCTCCCAGTCCCTCCTTCTCCTCCCCTTGCTCCTCTCCAGTGCCAAATCTCTCCAGCCCGGTCTCTCCTCAGACCCCAGTGTACTGGCACCAACCCTCCCAGTTTGAGAGAGTGGGCCACTTCTGTAGCGTCCAATCGGCGCATTGTAACTCCTTGACTGGGTGTAGGGCGACTGTGGCACCTGAGGCTGGGGTGATAATGGAAGGGGAGGGGCTAGCGGAGGAAGCTATGGAGATCGAGGTGGTATCATCTCCTGTGTCCTCCTGCTCCTCCATCCCAGCTTCCCCTCCCCTCATACTCACAGCATCACCCAGCCCTGTCACCACCATGACCATCAATTCGCCCTCACCCACCGTGTCTTGCACTCAGTCCCTCCTGGAGGAACTGGCCGTCCTGGAACCCATGTTTGGGGCAGGTGCCTCTATCGCCCCTGGTTTAGGGCAACAACCTGAGTTGTATCAACTCCAATGTCATCCATCGCCACAGTGCTTCCATAAAGGTGAGGAGGCGGGTCTTTTTTCTTCTATTCTTAATTGTTTTGATCACACAAGCAAATATGGGATCTGATTATTCAGCACTAAAGGCTGTTTTTTCTCTGTTTCCCTTTTGCCTTTCAGATGGGAGTGGAAGTGTTCCTCCGTTCTAAAATAAGTCTGTGACTTACTTCATCAAGTATGGCATATTGTCATATTTTGTGGAGCCACTTTTACTGAAAAGTAAAAAATTATTAAGTGTATAAATATACATAATGTATATATATATCTTGAGGACTTTAACTCCTACACGTCTCCTGAGAACAAAGATTGGCTCAATACTTTTGTTCAGTCACAGTCTGTAACCTATTACAAAACTGGTGCAACATTTACATGATGGTGCAACCACATGGACCCATGACTAACTCAGTTGTGGTTCCCTGTGTTGTCCTTCAGCTCCTCATGAGTTTCAGATGTAATGAAATGTCAGAGAAAGCTCTCTGAACTTTAAAGCGCTGTTTTACTTCCAGATGCGCATTTGTATTCACTCGTAGTGAAAAACTGTTGTGAACAACAAAAAAACAGTGTTGCATTTCTTGCTGTTTCAATAAGGAGATGAATTATAGCACTTTTGCCTGACATGCTGTACAACGCAAACACAAACCTCAAACGTACTGAAAAACAAAATGTTTACAAACTGATCAAAAAAAAAAAGAGACAGAGACTTCTCTCTGTAAAATAATCTGTCCGGTCTACAGAGCTGAGGCTCTGGGAATGAAGCACTTCTTCTTCTATGAACTCTCTCATAACAATATTCTGCTTGAGATACTTTGAGCTTTGAGTTTGCGCTTGGAACCTTTAACGTTTCATATATAGCTCTCCATCTAAACTCTATTGTGTATTGATGTGACGTGCAACCAAACCAATGGAAAAAGAGCATCATGTGAAAAGATCCTGGCATGCGGAGATCTCAGAATGTTCATCGCCAGATGTGAAAACAGCCTCACAAGAGATTGTGTGGAGGTTTGCCAGAGATCTGATCATGCCACAGATCCGCCGCTACACCTTGTACTGTACATTAGACTCTGAATGTGTGCTCCTCGGGTCTGTCAGGGCCCGAGGGCAGCAGCTGGATCTTCTTGCAGCAGCAGCATCTGTGTTTATGATGCTGGCAGCCTATCTGGTGGCTCCTGTGGGCCTGCAAACAACCCTGACCTGCTGAACTCTTTATCCCGTCCATTCATCGTGGACATTTGCATCTGGCTCCACTGGAGCGCGGTGCATCGAGGCACAACTGACTATGTGAATGAGTGATTCTTCTTTTTTGAGAGGGGTTAGAATACAACTATATACTGAAGTTTTGTTTTAAAAAATGAAGATAGAGATTGGGTGCTATTTCTATTCAGTTACCAAGCGACACGGGTTGAGAATGGTACTATTCCCATGGTGTCGACGTGCTCACGTAGAGTTGTCTACGGTCAAGTAAAGGATTGATTCCTACGTTCTAGCTTTTAAAGGCTAAGTTAATATATACATGTGTAAAACTCTGAGTGTAGGTGTTACATTTGAAAAAAAAAGATGTAAATGCATATGCATTATGTCTGAGGATGTATGGCATATGTTCTCTTCTGAAAGCTTGTACGCATTTGTACATTTGTATGAAATAGTAGTTGGTACGTACATATACATATATATTGATATATATATGTGTATATATATATAGAAGAGAAAGAGATTTTTACTGCCTAAGATGGTATATATTCTAAATATCTTATTACTGCAGAATGGACATTGTGGACCAGTGTTCTTTTGTGATGCTTATAAGTGTATTTGATTGTCATACAAATGCATTTATAATAAAGTGCACTTAATGCTGCTGATGTATTTGTGTCGTCACAGTCAATCCCCCTCGTTCCTTTGCCTCCTCACCCCCACCAGCATCATCATCATCATCATCCTACCATCTTTGCCTTCTTCCCTCCCACCCTTACACTCTCTCCTCCATTTCTTCCCCCTGGAGCGAGTTTCGCTCAGCAACAGCACTGACGCACACACATGACGAGACAGAATGAGACACTATCTGACTCAGACTGACGCACACACTTGGCATCCAGGGTTTTTTTTCCCTTTTCTCTCCTGCTTGTGAACACATGCAGTCGAGAACACACCTCCCACTTACGGTGATGTTCGTCCAATAGTAGGCACATGACCCCTCCCTACCCCCCCCTGTTTTTTTTTTTTTTTCAACTCACATTCACTGGATGTACCTGCAACTCCATCAGTGCTCAGTGGTGTAAGGCTCCATATATAGGCATTCCTGTTCTGAGTGAGGCTGCCTCCAATCTATTCTCAGCCTCCATTCAGAAGGAGCAGCACGGGGAGGGCTGTGGAGAGGAGAGACAGAGAGGAGAGGCTAAAATTAGAGGTACAGTAAGAGATATGATGGGGTGAACCACGGTTTGGTCACCAAATCATGAAGGAGAGAGCTAAACATTAAAACCAGTCAGAAATACTGCAGTTTCCTTCATTAAAATATAAAAATATACTGTATATATCCAGTAAACCAACCCAGTATACCAAGCTCAGTGAGGTTCTTTGACACATAAAAAACATTAATAAAAGAATTAAAAAGAAACATATGATTCTATGCAATTTAAACATAATCTTGTCTTGTCTTGGACAAACTATTGCGTTAACAGCTACTGCAGTGTTGACTAGAGTGAAGCTGTTTTTCACACAGCTAACTGCTGCCATCATCTGGCCAAAGATAATTCTGCACCAGATAGGGGAAATTGGCTTTCTAATAATATATACATACTGTATATAATGATTATAATGAATCGAAAGACAAAATACATTTAGTGGTATTATACTTTTTACTTTACTTTTACTTTATTCTTACATTGTAAGTATAAAATATATAAGATAATGAATTATTTAACGAGAAGTTATGAATATCATTTGTATTTAATAAAGTATTGGCTTCAAATGGCGATGGTTAGATTTCCCTCTAATATTAAATGAACAGCTTAAAATAGTAATCGACATAAGTTATGTTGCCTTCTCGGAACAATGTTTCTAAGTAAAGTGAAATAAATAATAAAAATGGCGCTGGCGGTGCGTTAAAGCTATTCGAAGCTTTAGCATAGCTCGACTTACAACGGTCAAAAAACAGAAAAGACAAATCCGAACCTTCCAGAATTCATATAAAAAGAACCCCAAATATCCAAAGATATGTTCTATTGAACATTTATAAAAAATAAATCAGAAAAGGATAGAGAACTGGGAGGGAGTCTCATTTAGCAAATTAAGTTAGCACATCTAAATAAGCGGCTCTTTCTACGTCCTTACGTCACTGTGACAGATTACGTACAATCTTGTCTAACACTTGTATGACTTACTGTGCTGTCTATTGTAGAAAACGGAATATTTATAAAAACAAACAAAAAAAATCGTTGAAACACTGACGTTCGATGTATTTCGTTAAGTTTTAAGACAAGGTTAAACTGCTATACCAACGTGGGGTACATTGGCAAATTACCCACCAGGTGGCGCTGTTTATATTTAATGCTTAAAGACGTGTATTTAAACCCCTGTTAAAATTCAGTCGCGCAAAAAATACAACAAAATGACAGTAAAATGGTTCTTACGATACACGGTGCTTCGTTTTTCATTTCCACTCACACTTTCTTTAAAACAAAAATAGGCCATTCTAAAGTTTTTAATGTTCTTTTAATTACATTGCATTTCTTTTCTGGGGTCACATGGAAAAAGCTGATAAATTCACATATAAAATAAAACGTTCCACCTCAGGGTGCAGCCAACAGACGGTTTAGGACCGTGAGCAGCGATTACAGGCATAAATGTCAGGGGTGCGAAAACTGCTTGGTAATAAATCCCTCAGTCTGCTGTGGCATTTAGAAAAAGCCTTTTCTTTTCCCCAAAGCAACAACCTAGAACCAGAAGTAACGGGCTGTAAATTAATGTTAGAATGGTTTTCTGCACCGAAAAGTCTAAGGATTCCCTACACAAGCTGCTGATAAAATTGCACAATAAAAATTCGATATCGATTTTTTTCCCTAATTATTATTTGCTCCACTGCATTCTTTCGATCTGACCAGATTTGGGCAAACTACGGTCTGGGGGCCTTGGTTTTAACCTGGCCTGCCTAACTTGTTCAATTAACGTTGATAATTTCTATTATCCCTTTTGTACTGCCATGTAATGTCTCAATTTCTCCTATAGATGGCACACAAGAGGCTTAAAGCATTTCAACTTTGTTTATATTATCCAACTATTCAGAGCAGTGGAGACTGTAGAACAGAGGAGAAGAATAGAGGAGGCAGAGCTGGAGGTGGAGGAGTTAAAGATGCTGAGGTTCTCTTTAGGAGAGACAAGGATGGACAGGATCAAGAACGAGGTGTTTAGAGGGAAAATACTGACTATTTTGAAGAAAAGGCTAGAGAGGCCAGATTGAGATGGTTTGGACATGTTCAGAGGAGGGACAGTGGATACAATGCTAGAAGAATGATCCTAGAGATGGAGCTACCAGGTAAGAGACAAAGAGGAGGCTGATGGATGCAGTGAGGGAGGACGTGGAGGTAGTTGGAGTTAGAGTAGAAGAAGCCAAACAGAAAAGACCTTGACTTGTTCTGGCAACAACTGAAAAGGGAGAAGCTGAAAGGAGAAAATGATGCTTCACATGTCATTTGATTTAGATCAGACAAACACATAAAACCCACAGTCAAATTTGCAGACCAATCCCAGCCTGGACTTGACAATTTCCAAAGTAAACAATTGATCCTCCTCCCTTAACTCTTATCTCTATAATTGGATGAAGAATGCTCACACAAGTCGATTAACACCCAACTCAACGGTACTAAGGTATTGAGTAACAACATAACCAAAGTCGAGCAGACTGAGGTCCACAGAGATTCAGGTTCGTCATGGAAACTGCTGACAGATAAGAGGATAAAACCTAAACCTGAATATGTTAAATATCTGGCTTACAAAAATACAACGTTAAAAGTAAATGTTGAAAACCATTTTGACTTACCTTCATGCTTTTACCAGTGTCACTTGGATTTCCTTGTCCTTGTTCAGCAGCAGGGATTTATTTGAGGGAATATTGCCATCTGTTGGTCGGTTGTGGTCTGCTACAATTCACTGTCAGCTGTTTCATTTATATCTTCAGTTTAGATGATAGGAGGCAGCATCTGAAGTTTAACACTAACCCTTAACTTTTAGCCCATGACTCAGCTTTCATGTTGTACCATTTCAGCAGTAGAACTTTACTCTGGTTGCCATATATTTTATTTGTTGCTTGCAACCCTTTAATGGTTCAAAATGACATGAATCAGGAGTCTCAAACTTTTGGCCCGTGGGCCAATTGTGGCCCATGGAATGATACTTTGTGGCGCCACCTTGTTGAGAAAGTTGAATTTATATCCTATAGTTTTCAAAACCCTGAGCCACAGCCTCCTTCTGATTTAGCATATTACACAGAATCTATGGGAAACTGATTATTAAATTAATTTTATTACATTGTTTTTTTGTATTGAACACTGAAAGCTGACGCGACCCTACGGTGAGATGATAGCGTGGGTGGTGGCCCTCAACTTATTTGAGACCCCTGATATGAATTGACTATTTTGACTTAGTCTGTAGTCCATAGAGAAAGACATGAAAGTAATGTCTGCAGTATTGGAACAATTTCTTCTCAAAATAATCCCAACGAGAACTCAATACTCTGCAGTGGCATGAAAAGCCCTGATGGCACAGAGACTTCAAAGATTCAGATAGTTGAAGGACACTTTGTTGAAGAGCTTAAAAATTTCTGTGAAAAGCTGTTGTCACATTAGACAGAGATAAGAATTAAAAAAAGAAAGGCACACGTCATACAACCACTGTTTATTCAGATATTAAAATTAACACTTACAGTGTTGCACATAAATAAAAGGTTAGTATAAACAGGAGGAATGGCTGAGGGGGAGGGTTTAGTTTTGGATGTTTCAGATCTTCATTTCCTTTTACCCATCAAAGCTTCGGCTGCTGCGGCTGCAGCTGCTGCTGCATCAGCTTTCAACTTCTCCTCCCTCTGCTCCAGGAAGACTTTGTACTCATCTGCATTGAGACTGAGGAGAAACGACATGAAAATCTGTGACTTTCGTTTCACTGGAGCAGAAATCAAACTCAGAGAAGAACAGGGAAAATGAAGTGGGGAAATGGGCAAAACAGTTGTGATTTTAATATTTTACGACATTCAGCATCTTCGGATGTCAAGAAAGACGAGTCGCTCAAGTCAGGACTGACAATGTTTTCTGCCGTAGTCTCTCAATCGTTTAACAGACTGTTGTCTTACCCCTTCCCTCCCCTGCATATCCACCAAACCAGAGCAAGAATACGGCTAAATAAACCCGTTGAGCTTTTATTATAAACACTGTTTTACATAAAAACTGATAATCTCATTGAAAAAGGAAAACAAATCACCAATCAACCACATTGATATGGCCATAATGGTGGTCTAGTGGTTGATGAAGCGGATTTTTTTTTTTTTCCCAAAAATGGCTGCAGCCCACTTTTGGATCCCAACCCAGCAGTTGAGAATCAGTGCTTTGGAGGGGCCCTCACGTCCTCTCAGACCCTCCTGTGTGTTTCTGTGTATGACAGTTGTTTTGTGCTGCTGTCACAAACACATGACCCTGTGAACAGTGTGTTCAGATTTGTCCAGTCATTTCAGCCAATTCTTTTCATAGTTTCTTCACATTTTGCCCATTGAATCCACTTGTCTTAATGCATTTTTGTCAGGCTTCAACATCAGTGAATGAAAATTCCAGGTGCAAATTTTTTCACTATACTTAACAGATGATTTTGACATAACTTTTTCATCCTCCACCTGTCCACTTCTTTAACCTTTTCACCGTCTCTTTATCAGAAATACTTCAGACACTCTGCTATATATTCCAAAAAGGCCTGGCACTTTAAAAAGCCATTGGTGTACATTTTAGCAAAAGTATGAAAGTATTTTTTTTTTAAATGAACAGAAGGGAACTGCTGCAAATTCTGGGAGGAACTCTTGCAGGGCTCCCTGAGTAAATAAATAAAAAGTAGAGGCGGCTCTGGATGTGTGCTCACTGCAGCATGTACTTGGTCAGGGTTAAAACTAAAGAGGTAGATCTAAACAGTGAAGCTAAAAGATTAAGTCCTCCTTACTGTAGTGACTTCATGTGAGACTTGGAGAAAAACATCGGGCTGCCATTCTGACAGAGGAGGAACTTGTCTCTCAGCTCACCAGGTCAAAAACCATCCAGGAAAAGATCTTTTATAAAAGAGGCAGAGATACAAGTCTCTCTACTGACAGTGTCCTCAATAAATCATAATGCACCGCAGTCACAAGAACTGCTGGGTTTCAACTTGGTGGGAGAAGAGGATGGAGGACGGGAGGAGGGGTTCAAAATCATTACCAGTCGTAGAAACAGAGGCAGCGGTTTGAGAGAGCACCGCTCGGCTACAACCCTGAACTGTCACAGTTGCTGGCTAAAAAGAGACGTGTGCTGTGCGAGGGGTGTAAATAATAAATATGTGTTGTCAGAATAAACAATGACGGAGCTTCAGATGCAACAATGCTCTTTTCAGGTGAGCACACAACTTTGTAGACATGGGTGAGAAACTGCCACATCTGGAAAATATAAAAGTAACCAGACCAAGTGCATACGGTATGAGAAAGACAGGGGTTTTATCTACTCTCTACTAACAGGGGTCTTAGAGATTTTCCGTTCTAAAAAATCCTGATCAAATCTGCAATCAAACCACTAAAAACACCTTTGACAGAGCATGTTTTGTCAGAGATTCATAATATCTTTGTCTGGATTGGGACTACAGCTGCTAGTCTGAGAACTCTGACTTTCATGGCAAGATCTTAGATCTTAGATGGATGGAGGTTCTCTTTAGGAGAGACAAGGATGGACAGGATCAGGAATGAGGTGATTAGAGGGACAACTCAGACAGGAAGGTTTGGAGAAAAAGTTAAGGAAGACAGATTGAGATGGTTTGGACATGTTCAGAGGAGGCACAGTGGATACATGATCCTAGAGATGGGGCTACCAGGTAGGAGACCAGGAGGAGATTGACGGATGCAGTGAGGGAGGACATGGAGGTAGTTGGAGTTAGAGTTAAAGTGAGATGAAAATTGTTGACTTGCTGTGTCAACCCCTGAAAAAAGGGACAAAAAAGATGCGAAGATCTTCGGTTCAATTCCACCTCTTATTCCAGCTTTGTTTATGTCAGTTAGGGCACCCAGCATAGAGAAAATTAATCAGAAAGGGATTTTTTTTTTCATTATCATCAAATATCTGTATGTTTGGACTGGTTTAATCAGTTCTCTATGGTTACAATTTATCAGGTTTTCACAGAGTTTTAAAGTAATATTAAAAGTCCAGGAAAGCCCGCTTCTATTTAACAGCTCTTTCCAAATGCGAAAATGCATTTGCCTTTGGATAAAATGTTTTTCTGGGCTTATTAAATGTTTAACTGAATAGTCAGTAAAGTCAGGGTCAATAGTGTCTATGTCTAATAGCTTTATTTATGGTTTTGGCTACTTCCATTAGAGGCTCACCAAAGGCAGATTTCTGCTTCTCTCGCGCTCTTTCCTTTGACTGTTTTGCTGAACAGCTACTTAAACCCCCCCCCCAGCCATTGCTCTACTACGGCCTCTCCGTCTTCGTCTCCTGCCAATTCCTGTTTCTCCTGTTTGTTACATTTCATGTACTTAATATTCAAACTGTTTCGTTATCTTTTACAACAAGAAAAAACTTTGACCATCAATGTAGGAGGAAGTTGTGGGGGTTGTGTGTTTCATGGATGCCTAACCTGGCCTTCTCTCACTGAGGCGTTGACGAAGTTAACAGTCTCTTTTACAGTGGCCATAAAAACTCCCATCATGCAAAGTTCATGTGCATTTGCTCCAAGGACAGTTTAAACATTTCCCTGCAGTGTTTTTCCTGCTATACAACTACAAAAGCAACCAATTCTAACACTGCAGCAATGGTAGCAGCTCTATAACATTACGGTCTCTGTGCTCTTGCAGACTTGATCTAACTACGGGCAGTGATGCCCATACAGTCCTAGGAAAAAGCAGAAATTCAGAATGGATACAACCCGTTTGGTTTTTTAACCACACCCACCAAAGTTGTCCAAACCATTTCTATTATCCTTATACTTCTGCCTATACTCAGCTCTATCAATCAGCACTGGTGGCCTAGTGGTTAAGAAAGCAGACTTGGCCCTGGAGGGTTTGAGGTTCGAGTCTATCAATTGCCAAATTAGCACTGAGCATGGCACCGACCCTACACACTGCTCCCCCACACTGTTCACTTGTGATGGGTTATGTTTTGTTGAATGCATCACAATATCTCAATAATGAGGAGTTTGCTTTCCTTCCTTCATGACCCATTATGACGCACGAGTCAAAAGGTTTCTCCATGTCGGAAATATGTTTTTGTGATAATTCACTTATGTTTGACTCCACACTATAAGAGCATTGATTTCATCCTTTCTGGTTACCGTACTTTAATATTAAGATGATCAATATAGATGTTTTAGTGACATTCAGTTGAGAAATTAAGTAAATCAAGAACAATTCCCCCCTCTGTTTATGACCAGAGGTTCTTGGTTCTTCTACATACGAGACCAGCTTGAGTCAGGACTTACTCTTTCACAATCTGGATGCCCAGCGATCGGGCGGAGCCAATGATGCTTTTGACGATGTTCTCCATTGAGGTGTTCCTTATTTTGAAGCACTCGTCTTCACCTTTTACCTTGGCGATCTCGTACACAGCCCTCACTGAAACCTTCCCTGCAGTCTCATGGCCTTTGCACAACCGCCCACACAAACACATAAAAAAAAGAGAGATGGAAAACAAATCAGTAAAGACACAATAAAAAAAATCACAAACAAACCGGCAGACTGAGTGAAGAGAACCGTGTCATGTATGTGGGAGTTGGAAGGTGAAGGACTGGTGTTAAAGAGTCAACAGCTAGAAATGAGTGATGAGAATGTACGGAGAACAAAAGAAAGACATCCATTATTCTCTTTTCCTTCAGCATCACCTTTGCCACTTCTCTTTCACTATTGCAGACTCTGCAGAAGGTCATGAATAGAACATCAAGCCCAGCAAAGCTCAAAACTGAGTTGTTGGAGAGATGGCCGTCCATCTGATGAGCTTGGTATGTGAAAACTCGCACAGGAGAAGGAGCGTTAGTACCGCAGCACGTCTCACCTGTCTTTCCCGCCCCCTTAGCGATGCCCGCTGCCTGTTTGAGGAAGTAGGAGATGGTGGGCTTCCCGATCTTCAGGTCATACGTTCTGTCGGGCTGAGGAGACAGAATTGAAATCAAAGTGTAATCTGCGGCTTTTATTCTCTCTGAAGGAAAGTATCTCGTTTTCCTGGGCAGCAGTCAATGATTATCTTATTTTCAATATTTATTCGTGTAGTTATGTTGTTAAGCACCCATCAAACTGTCTGCATCTGCCTCGCAAGCACAGTAAGCGTCTATAACAGCAGCAGATTTATCATCGCAGTTCTCGCTATTTGTTGAGATAAGGGGAATGTTTATACCAGACAGAAGAAAATGAAAACTGGATCAATGCTTGGGTTTTTACAGCCCAGATAACTACTGTCAGTTGTAGATTTTATCTGCAGCGTCTGTTGCGTCATGATGTTGACAAATGAATATTGGAACCGTACATTTTTTAAATTAAAGTTGCATTTAATTAAAACTCGACAGAGTGAAATCATTCAAACAGAAAGGAGAAAAGCTGTATTTGCCAGAATTCATGAATAAAAAAAAAGCCTTTTCTCTAAGGTACACAGCAGCTGTTACATGACGTTTTTAATTACTGATACAAATCATAGCCTATCAATATTGTGTTTTATTATTTTTTTCTAGTATTTTCTAAATTAAGACATACCAAATGTAAAGCCTCTGTGGCCTGGGTTTAATCATATGCAGTGGTCCCCAACCACTGGGGCGGGGACCGGTTACAGTCCGTGGGTGTATTGGTGTCGGGCCGCAGAGAAATAATGTTTCCTTTTGGCCCCATCTGGCTATTACTTCCCCTTGATCCCTGTCTCTTATACACATCTAAACAGCCCAGATAACTACTGTCAGTTGTAGATTTTATCTGCAGCGTCTGTTGCGTCATGATGTTGACAAATGAATATTGGAACCGTACATTTTTTAAATTAAAGTTGCATTTAATTAAAACTCGACAGAGTGAAATCATTCAAACAGAAAGGAGAAAAGCTGTATTTTCCAGAATTCATGAATAAAAAAAAAAGCCTTTTCTCTAAGGTACACAGCAGCTGTTACATGACGTTTTTAATTACTGATACAAATCATAGCCCTTGTATCAATATTGTGTTTTATTATTTTCTTCTAGTATTTTCTGAATTAAGACATACCAAATGTAAAGCCTCTGTGGCCTGGGTTTAATCATATGCAATGGTCCCCAACCACTGGGGCGGGGACCGGTTACAGTCCGTGGGTGTATTGGTGTCGGGCCGCAGAGAAATAATGTTTCCTTTTGGCCCCATCTGGCTATTACTTCCCCTTGATCCATACCCATATCAACAAAAGACCAGGACTATAGAATGGCTAGGATTCCATCATCAATAATGAAACTATATTTGATTAGGAAATATTTTCTCAGTGAAGACAACAACAATAAACTCAAAATGACACAGAGTCATTGATACAAGATTCTGAACCTTTTTATACCGGTCTGGTAGGAGAAAATTATAGGCTGTGTGCACTTAGGAAACCCTTGTTGTGCCAATGCACAGTTAATTCTGGTAGGAAGATTTTATGGGTAGGAAAATTTTCCGTGAAATTGTACGAGACATTTAAGCATGGCGTAAAAATGGTTGTGGAACACTGATATACAGTACTTCTTTGCACTGTATTTCATTTCTTTCCCAAAATTCAAAGCAGTTGAGAAGCAGAGAAAATCAAGCACAATCAGAGTTTTCACCAGGGGCTCAGAACCTTCAACGAGACCAGGTCAGAACTTTAACAGCATCAGTTATTCCCTCATTTAGCATCGACCTACTTCTGGATGTGAAGCAGGAATGTACACCTTGTACTGAGTGTCTGTGAAGATTCTCCTGTACTGACTGTATATTATAATCAAATTCTCCTTTGTCTCAGGAAGTGCCAAAGATTAAGGCGCTTCCTGCAGACATTTCACTTCTAAGCACACTTCAACTGCACATAGAAAGAGTTTTTTTTTTTATGATTACCCTCTACTTTTGAAGTTATACAGTATTTCCTTTTTTTTGGTGCTTTTTTCCACTATAGTAAGCAACAACTCTATTCGCCCAGGTCCATTATTATTCTGCTTGTCTCCTGCAGCCTGCTTCATCATGCACAGAGTGACGGGCCTGCAGTGTGTGGTAACAGTTATCGTCTTTGAACATGTTAGCCTGAAGGCAGCTTTAATCTGTAACCACGCTGCCACGATACATCTCTGGAGCAGGAATAATAATTTAATTGAAATGGATAATTTATTAGATTATTACAATATAGAGTTTGCCCATGGAGACAGTAGAGAAACGAAGACAAGTGGGGACAAACCTTTGCTACAGAACACTACTTTATAAGACATGACAGGGACGTTAGTGACTTCAATAAACGTGATTGTAAAAGGTCTGAAGTCTTCTGCTGGTTCCAGGTCACTTTGACGTCCATGTTATGAGTGATGGTTGATTCTATGCAGCAGGTAGAAGGTACGGACCCCAAACAAATAGGACTCCACAGGGTGTTTGTTTCAGCTTCCTAATATGGAAATGTTGTTTTTCCACTTTCTAACACGGACGTGTTTTCTTTAGTATTCTAACATGGTTGGTGTTTTTTCAATATTTTAACGGCGTGATGTGTATGGCATCCTGACAGTGAGGTCGTCATTTCTCTTCAAATTTTATATGGATGTGGGATTTTTTTGGTATATTTGAATCTAGTTTTTTAAATAATAACTTGCAATTTTTATGTTTTGTTGGTATTCAATCAATTGGTGGTGGGGGTATGTTTGGTATCCAACCACAGAGGTGGTGTTTCTTTGGTATGCCAACAGGAGTGGTTGTGATTTGATTTTTGGCATCTTGCAATGTTTTGTTTTTTTTACCAGCAAACATATTTTTGTATTTTCCCCTGGAGCTGTAACAAAATTACTCTCCATTTCTGTGAAATGTTACAGGGGAGAAATGTTTCAGGAATATGGTAGAAAAAAGAAAAATTACTCCTCCACTGCATAGTCAGAAACAAAACAACACGCTTGAAACTTCACACACCAGCGGAGGTGTTTGAAGCATTCGTTTCTTATTTCTCTCCACCTTTTTCACCTCCGACTCTACCAGGTCCACCAAACACTGACTATAAACTCCGACTCTGTCGGCTTCTCATCGCTAATTCCGACTGTTTGCTGTTTGGTGCTGGGCGCGCGGCCCACGGTGGCCTGTTTTAGAGTGGTTTTAATGCCAGACCATAAACAACACTAATAAGAGTCTTGAATGTAGATCAACATAATAAAACACAAGCTCACAAACACCAGGTCAAATCATTTCTGTGGGCTTTTCGTCGCATGTAACTGCAAATATGTCACAAATACTTTTGCCCCTGTGAAGAAATGAAATCTTTTTATTACTTTCGCCCCATATATCTATTCAGCTGTTCCCCTTCTGTCCATCTGCTCCCTGGCCTGATTCTCCTGCCCTTTTCATCTCATCGTGCCTCAGGTCGACAATAAAAAATAAATCCTTCAGCCTCTCCAGACTTATCCTGACCCCTTTCTTTTATCCAGATTCATACCCGAGATAGAGATCCTTTTTTTTTCCTCCAAAATGAATCTGACCTATGGATCCAGTCAATAAATCATAGAAGAAAGGAAAAGAAAAAAAAGTTTTGTTGTACCATCTGTTATCTGTCGCATAAAAACAACAACTACAAAACCACTACAAACCGTAGGCTGAGCTGAGGAGATACCACAGGGCAGGTGATTTGTCATCAGAGTTGTGTAAACTCACCGCTCTGACCTTTCCACTAAAACAACAGGCTATTCTTCTCTCCAAAGAACAAAGGTCCGATGAGCTGCTACTGTTTCAGCCTTGATCTAATACAATAAAACCTAAACACTTTTAGTAGCACAATCTTTTATCCTCATGCAAACTGGGAACAGAAAAGACAGGAGGAAGATTAAACGTCATCAGGAATGTAAAACCAAGTCAAGACTCTGGCTTTTCCACTTTACCCAACAGTATTTTACAATTTTACTGCACAGAATCATAACCTTTACAGTATCTGACAGACCGTATCAAAAAATCTTTGTCATTTTTTACACTTTTCCATTATTTAAGTTGACTGAGGCTGATCAGGTTGTGTTTTGACCAAAAAATCCAGCTTTTTTTGTCATTTTTTTGATGTTTTTATAACATTATTGAACATAAAAACATCCCAAAAATATCTGCTAAGGACGAAGACTGACCTTACACACACCATGACAATGATTTTGCTTCAGGTACTGGCTTTACAAAACAAGGTTGCACCAACACATCCATTCTTCTTTTTTTTTCTTTTCAGCTTGTCATTTTTTTCAGGTGTTGCCAAAGCAAGTCAGCAATTTCCATCTCCCCCTGTCCTCTGTATCTTCTACTCTGACTCCAACTCTCTTATGTCCTCCCTCACTGCATCCATCAATCTCCTCTTTGTCTCCTACCTGGTAGCTCCATCACTAGGATCATTGTTCTACCAATATCCCCACTGTCCCTCCTCTGAACATGTCCAAACCATCTCCATCTGTCTTCTCTAGCTTTTTCTCCAAACCTTGCTGTCTGTGTTGTCCCTCTAATCACCTCATTCCTGATCCTGTCCATCCTTGTCTCTCCTAAAGAGAATCTCAGCATTTTTAACTCCTCCACCTTCAGCTCTGTCTCTTGTCTTCTACCTATTCCTAGTGTCTCTAATCCATCCATCATGGCTTGTCTCACAACAACCATATTCACCAAAAAGTGACTTTCACGTCATTACTCGGAAGTTTCTTTGGTCTTTTTACAATGGAGTAAATACTGGAAGGGCAATAATGACCAGGGCGACACTCAGACAGATGAGGCAGTGATAGCAACTGCTGGCAACGCCTGGTTTAAATGTCTCAAGAAATAATGGAGGGCCTCTGCTTTGTCCCCCCGCCCCCATACCTTCATCCTGCAACAGATTGATGGTTAAGGTCATGGAATGCAGTGGCAGGTTTGAAGCCCTTGCTGTGGTTTGATCCAAACGCTGTATTCTCTGTTTTATAACTCAGACACTAAATCAGCCTCATTACGACTTTCAGTGTATGTTCCTCAGATATTTTTTATGGATATTATACCATTTATTATCAATTATTATACATGAAACAGCTATAAAAGAAATTCAGTTTTGATAAGAGCAACAAAATTAGTTATTTAACCAACGGATAATCAGGATTAGAGTGGTAATTTGTTGCTAGGAGAGACCAGGATGGACAGGATCAGGAATGAGGTGGTTAGAGGGACAACACAAACAGGAAGGTTTGGAGAAAAAGCTAGAGAAGACAGATTGAGATGGTCTGGACATGTTCAGAGGAGGGACAGTGGATACATTGGAAGAAGAATGATACTAGAGATGGAGCTACCAGGTAGGAGACAAAAAGGAGATTGATGGATGCATTGAGGGAGGACATGCAGGTAGTTGGAGTCAGAGTAGAAGATACAGAGAACAGGGGGAGATGGATGAGGATGATTTGCTGTGGCAACCTCCACAAAACGGACCAGCCAAAAGGGAAAGAAGATTTATGATAGAATAAGATCATAAGGCAATATTGAAATATAAGCTAGAAAATATACAGCATACAGAACAAAAGCCTAGCACTGTCCAAACCCAGACAACCTCCAGTGGGCTCCACCCACAGGAAGGATCAGACTATGGCACAGTGTGATTTGGGTGGAAGTTGTGGAGACTCGTCCCTGCAACCTGGTAACAGGTGACGATAACTTGATGAAGATGAATAAATGATTATTATTTATGATTTGAAGTACATTTTTCACATAAAACTGTATTTTTGCACATGTCCCTTGACATCTTTTATACTCTACTTACTTATACTACTTATATACATTTTTGTGAACTGAAAAACACTTTTTATTTGATCTTTTTTAAATGCAAAGTTGTTTCTTTTGTTCCTCTACGGCACTAAACTCAATGACTTTGGTATGCAAACAAAAAAAAACACTTCACTAGAAACTCTTTCCACCATTTACGCCTCATTTTATAGACTAGATAAGACACAGACACAACTGTTAGGAGAGGAATCAACATAATAATTAATCATGGAAAAAGACCCTAACTGCGACTATAATGTGCTTTTATCTACGTATGTACTCTTTATACGACGCTGACCGTATTTTAAATAGTTCTGTGCATTAAGGGCACCGCCGCCGGCGCCGGAATTAACATTTTTATGTATGAAATAAACTTGACTCTGACGCCGCCTGAACAGATGGGAGACAACGTTAATTGTTGAGCTGCGAGGAAGCCTGATTTGTAAACTTGCTCGTGTCGAGCAAGAGCAGTTGTTTTCTCTGCCTTCGTGTCAATCCCATTCCTTTCTCCACTTCACCTCCAGGGTTAACATCCACAAATTAGTCCTATATTGATCTTTTTATCTAAACCTCTGCCACAAAAGGGAACAGGTTCATTCACAGAACCGGAAAACGTTTCCTGGACGAAAACATCTGGTGCAGGAAGACACTGGGGTTTTGGTTCGAGCTGTAGCAGAAATTAGCATGTGAAATATTTGCATCAGAAGTTACAATGTGTTGCATGCAAATAATATTCATTAAATTTGTGCAAGCCAAACACATTTTGCTTCGTGTAAATAGAACGAACGCCTGTCGTACAATCACCGCTAGGTGGTAGTCGTGAGCAGAAAGAAGGATTCATTTTTGTTGTTGCTGAATATTGCATGTTATTATAAACGCAGGCTTTCAGGAGGATTGGGCTTTTTGTACAACGTATATTTGTGTGGCTGATGTGTCTACAACAAAGAGAAGAAAACAGTTTGTCCTTGAGGAAAAAAAAGAAAAAAAAAATCTTCCAGTTTTAAAAACACTGCTTTTTTGAGCTATTCACCTCCCGTGCTCGCACTTAATGCTTTTTGACTTCGCCTTCCTTTGGGTATTGCCTCATTAATGAATGCAAATGGAAAGGCTTACTTCAGTGGTACAGTATGAATAATGGAAGTCTTCTGGTAATGTTATGCTGCTGTTTGAATTAAGCACAGTTGTGGGAGGACATGGTGTTAAGTGGAAAGTAAAGGGGTCAGGGTTCAAGGGGGATTGGCAGCACAGAAACACACGCATACACACACACACACCTTCACATGGATCTTGATGGGGAGTGGAATGCCCTCCTTCAACTCTTTGGTCCTTTCATTGAAGTCCTTGCAGAACTGGCCGATGGGGATTCCTTTCTGGAAGGGAAAAATACAAAAAAATAAATAAATTGAGTGGAGGCCAAAGGGGAGAAAAGAAACATGGAAAAGAAAACGGTTCTAAAAAAAAAAAAAAATACAGAGAGACTGAGCTTGAAAAACAGTCGGTGGCAGAATACAGATGGTTGAGCTGCTGTCAGTCAGTCCAACCTTCAGAGGAAGCTAACTGTATTCACACACATGAATGCCTCAGAGAGTGGTCTGTGATGGCAAATATATCTTTCTGTGGGTGTGTATGTGTGTGAATGTGTGTGAATGTGTGTGTGTGTGGGGGGGGGGGGGGGGGGCAGGGAGGGGGGACGGTGTACACCTAACACACACTCTTTATTTGTTATTCTCATACCAAGATGCAACTGTGTGTGGAGCAGCCTCTCTGTTGTTATATTCACACTGTTCCTGCAGACAGGGTGTGTGTGTGTGTGTGTGTGTGTGTGTGTGTGTGTGTGTGTCTGTCTGTCACTCCCGCTATGACTGAATGCATGTTGGTGCCCACAGCCAGAGAAAGCAGTGATGAATGAGCCTCCCATTTCTCTGCTCCTGCGAGGCCGACCAGTGTGAAAGCAAAATGGATGGGTGACATTAAGTCAACACCGGGGCCAACGCGGTGCCTCTGCACCATTCCCCCTCCCAGCCAAATTCGGTGACAAAAGCTAATAAAGAAAATAATAATTACTGTTGAAATTTAAACTGACCTTCATCCGCCGCCGTTCCCAAAGGTAACACACTGATTGAAATGTTCATTTCAAAAAAGTGAAAAGAAGAAAGAGGATTTGTAACACACATTTTAATGGACTTGTGAGCTTCCATTGCTCCGCGACGGCTGGGAGCTGATACCTCAGATTCTAATAATGGATCAGTCAGCCCGAGACCTTCTCCAATGACAGTGCCGCGGAAGACATTTATTTGAACTTAACGGAGCAGAAAGTTCTCCGAGCGTCATCTGCACTAAAGGCTTCAAAAGCACCTGACGAATGTTAATCAGCGGCTAAATCGACACGGGGCCTTCACTTCATTAGCCTCCGCTCTAAATGCTCCCTGAAATTTGTGCGCGTCAACAAAATAATAACCTGATTGAAAATTTGACACATCACATAAGTCGAGACAGGTTATTGTGCAGCGTGAATAACAATATTCTGCTAATGAAACGAAACACACACACCCACGCGCACACACATATCCCCAGAACCCCTGCCAGGCTCTACCGCCCCCTCTGGTGCTTATTAATAGTAATCCCTTACTGCTTACCACGCCATCTTCTACCCATGCCTCCATTCTTACCTCCTTCTCCTCCCCTCTTAAACAACACCAAAATGGTAAACAAGGAGTGAAGGAGGGAGCAGAGAAGTTAATTAAATTTGGATTAATGTAAAGGCTATGATGTTGTTTGGTATAAGTCAATGCAAAGCCTCAGGCTCTGCTGCACACATTCAGCCCTCATTCCTTTCCTTTTAGTCCAAGCAATGGTGGATAATGATCTCTCCCTCCAATCCAGACTCTCCCTTTATGCCACACAATGTGAAAAAGCCTTGCTGACCAGTCACATATGCAGCCTGATGTTTCTCAAATGAGCTTAAAGATAAAAGAGAGACGGAGCGATGGCGCTGGAGAAAGGGGGAAAAAGAAAAAAAAAAGACTTTTCTCACCAGAAAGTCCTTCAGTGTTGAACTCAGAACCTGAATGAACCTGGACCAGGACAAGAGGTAATAAGAATGAAGACAGGCGACATGATTCACTTGGGCACAGCAGATAATTCTCTGCCCTAAGGTCAGCAACACAATCAAGTTTGCACCAGAGACAGGTGATCATATTTTAATTAAGAGTCTTGGCTTCTTATCCTCAGAAGATGATGACAGCAGCAGCACGTTTTATTCCAGCCTCAGGTTATTTGATCGCGTTACTATCGTAATTGCAGTAATGGGACCACGCTGGTTATTGCAATCACAATCTTTAAATGAGGCCGAGGGCTGATGCGCCATGAAAGTACGGTTCAAGGTTTGCACCACCAACCTTCCATGACCTCCCATTAATCATGGAGAGGGAACACTAGAACAGTATCTTTCCTCCACCCTGGTCCAATCTCTAACTGCGCTCCCTGCATCTGGGCATATAATCATCCTCGAGTTGGAGCCGCTGGATAAATCCTCCACCTCTCACCGTGACTGATTAGAGCCAGCTCGCACTCCAGTGTAAAATGGCTGCTACCCATCACCCAGGGCGAACCCTGCAACACCAGTAGAATGAGACGCTCGCTTCCACATCTTCAAAGAACTCTAGAAGTCGGGATTATGAGATAATCTTTGGAGATAATTTTAATCGTCCAGTCGGACAGAGCTGGTGGTGACTAATGGGAGGTATTTGAAACCGGCCAATGAGAGCCTCTGTCATCGATTATGATGATCAATTCTGTTATTGCAATCTGAGAAATGTCCACACACATCAACTCGTCCACCTCTGCAGTCCTTTTTGACATCTCCTCTGTGCTAATGTGATTGGCCTTTCAGCTTCACTAACTCTTTTTAACAAGATATAGCCTTGGTGTGGCAGGATGGCGTGCGCGTGTGATGAGGGGAGGAGAAGCACGGACTGGAAAGAAAGGAGATGACTGAGGTCTATTCAAGTTGTCAGAATATGGCCAATGCCCCTGGTCAATATCTGAACAATAGCCACATTTAAATGGAAAAAAAAAAATCAGAATAAAAGCTTGATCAGATTATAAAAAGCTTCCTGGTACAGACCAACGGAGAGGAAATCTTCTATAGCGGTAAAACAACTCAGATCTTTCTGCAAGTTATTTCTATGATTAATTTTATTATCACATTTCTTCCCTGTGCACCTTGAGATATTCCCTCATTAAAAATAGGATAATAAAACACAGAAATGGAGGAAAAATGGAAATCATACCAGCAATTATTTTAGGACGTACAAACTAGTGTCTGGTTTACGCCCTGCAGTTGTCCAACCAAACTAAACAGACATGAAATACTGTGAAGGGAAACTTTTCTTGCTAACGACCGTTACTGTTTCAGACGAAACTAATGATTATATAATGATAATTAAGATGGTAATGATAAGTAAAATACTTAGTCTAACCACTGGCTAATCATTGAATTAATGGAATGCAGAAGAAGTAAAAAGTTAAACACAAATGTGTTGAAACCCCATCCATTCTCCTCAGCTTCTCCTCCACCACCACCCACTGTGCAACACACTCCACAGTACCACACCTTTGTGAACCACTAAAAGGTGCCAATCACCCTAAGAGAAACTCAATCTTGCCCTAGAGGTCAACCCTGGAATTACACACCGTTGACAGAGACATTGCCTCCGGGCCAAAGCGCAACAAAGATCTCAACATATGAACAGTATTTTGAGTTTTGTCTGATAAGAGACAAGAATCCAGTTCATTGAAAATGTAACTGATTATTAACAGCCTCTTTGAACCAATGAGGTCCTGTAGATTATCTTCAGCCTCAGTGAAGCATTGACATCATCTCTTCTCTTATATTTCCTCTTGGATTTTTACCAGACACTTCTTTAAGTTGTGATACAGTAGTATTTACCAATATTGACTCCTATTGATCTGTGAAGTGGGAGCAGGATCACATTTCAGCATTCATCAGGCCAGTGCAAGTGCATAGTGTACAGTTGTCTACACTAGTGGTTCCCAACCACTGGGCCGGGGACCAGAACCGGTCCGTGGGTGAATGGGTGCCCGGCCGCAGAGAAATAATGTTTTCTTTTTCGCCCCTTCTGTCTATTACTTCCACTTGATAGATCAACAAAAGAACTGAACAATAGAATGGCTAGGATTCAATCATCAATGCAACTATATTTGATTAGGAAATATTTTCTCAGTGAAGACAACAACAATAAACTCAAAATGACGCAGAGTCACTGACACAAAATTCTAACCTTGTATACTGGTCTGGTCTGGTAGTGGATTACAGGCTGAGTGCCCTTGAGAAATCTTTGTTGTGTGCATGTTAATTAGAAAGTTAATTAGGGTAGGAAGATTTTATAGGTAGGAAAATATTTCAGAACACCGCAAATTAACATTTATGAAGGGTTATTTATCTGCCACAACTTACTGACCGGTCTGTGACACTTAACCGGTCCGTCGCGCAAAAAAGTTTGGGGAACCCTGGTCTGGACTATTCCAGGACCACATATAGAGTAAGACGACTATTTACACACAGTCACAGCACTGGTCAGTGTAGACTGCAGGTTTGTAGACTTCAGAAAGAAACCTGGAGAAATATATGCAGCCCTGACAAGAAGGTGCAAACCTCAGACATTGATGATGAAAGCCATAACTGCTCTTACAACGTATGGGCCAAGTTTGACCAATTACACAGAAAAAAACCCCCAGAGTTTTTTCCTTGATACCACCTGATACCTCCTTATTATTTAAATAAGCCCACTGACCAGGTTTTTAACTAGGGTGAAGCTACAAGAAAAGTCGATGAACAGGAGATACTCTGCTGTGTTCTTAGCTTTGTCCTTCATAAACCTGTGTCACAGAGACAACAGAGAATTCAGTGGCAAGGTTTACTTTTATCTTTACTTTGCCGTTTCCAAGTGAAGGTGCTACTTAGGCAATGACAGATGGAATTTGTCTGACTTGGAGTCACAGAAGTAATAAACAGGGGCGACAAGCGTTACTTTCCTCATTAATATGTGACAGATGGAACCTGCCCAGGCGGCATTTCTGGGTCAGAGATCTGCCCAAAGCTTTCTCTCTAACTTCTCCAACTGGCATTTGGGGCAATGGAGGTTTTTAACTCTCTGAATACCCATTGTACTTCTCTTTACCCTAGAACTACCTGGTATTACCTTAAATCCTACTACTATGTACTTTTAGATTTGTTCTCAGATCTGATCAATTTCTTATTTATAAGGAATTTTATTGTTTGGAAATTGTAGTCCCAGGCAAACACATGATATAATGTTTTTGTTATGTTGGAGACATTTAAAGAAAGTAATAAAAAACCATATAAATAAGTATACCAATAAATTATACATACTATATCATAAATGCTGAGAATATCCATGGATACCTTAGGCTGGTACTACTAGCAGAACTGAAAAACTTTCACTTATTCACATGGGGGAAAAACCACTACAAAGGATATTTTTAATGAAAATATGGCAAAGCTTAATTCTTCATCAATAATGAAGGATGCACATAGTTAATTTTTAAATTAACATTGCAACATAAGTGCAATGTTACAAGCACGATACGTACAAAATGAGATATATTTTTGTAGCTAAGGGAGAAAAACAGACTTTCTTAGTTATAGAACAGTGCATATATCCTCAGTGAATTTCAGTGAATGAAGTTATCAACCTGTCAACTGACAGCAGAAGTTCCTTAGGCCCATGGGCGACTTAAGTTGAGCAAATCAGTGGTTGACATCCAGAGAGATAGATGAGCATGATTAGAATGCAGGAATGTACCTACAGCCTCTTTTTATGCGTTCTATTAGTGATGATGTTTTATTAAAATCATGATAATTATTATTTGTGTGCAGATATTTTGCAAATGTCAACACATTTAATGACGGTGGTGTTTCTGAAGTATGGAAAGACCGTGGGAAGTTCTTAAAATGGGTGAGTGAGCGTTTGTCAATGTTTATGTCTGAAAACTTGAGCCTCAATTCACACTGACAAGACAATATCAGCCAAGGAGTGGGTTTCTGGGCATATATTAAACTGCCAGAGAGTGCTGACGGAGGGGGGAGGAGATATGGAGGAGATCGAGGCTGCGTGTGGTCGCAGGTGTTTCTGCATCCCAGAGAACAAAAAAGAAAATAAACAGAGAGGAGGGAAAAGGGGGGAGGGTGGAAGAGGAAAGAGAAAGAGGTGTGGAAGGTTTAGGGGGATAAGAAGGAGAGGGAGAACAGGTCAAGAATGGAACTGTGTTCATGGAAGTGTGTCATGCATGGAGATAAAGGACACAGACAAAAGATAAAGCCTTGAGACAGGAGGCAGAATTAATTGCCCCTGGCAGTTAGGGACACTGGATAAATTGCCCTGGGTGGTGGAAAGTCCCTGATAGGTTGACAAAGGTGTTACAGTGAGAAGAGGCTGGTTGGTGGGTGAGGTTAATTAAATTTTTCATGGTGGAAGACTGTCATTCATTACCTTCATCACTCTGTCCATTTATTCAGTCCCACTCTTGACATTTTATCACATTATTCTTTTGTGGCATCAAACACCTAATTAGGTTTCATGTTGAGCCTTTCACAGGCAACAGAAAGGGAGACGATGCCCATCAGGTCACATCAGGTCTAACAGACTCGGCGACACACTGCATCATCACTGAGCAAATTGAACTGAAGGTGGACATGGTTTGACTTGATTTGGAATCAGTGGATTCCACATCCCAAACAAAAATTATTTTTGTTCAACCTTCTCCAGCCAACTGTGCAGAAACCAATACGTAGCCATGCATCAAACAGCTGAGGAGCCTCACTCCAGTCTGCATGAGTGCACAACTGACAGTGTGAACCAAACCAAAGGGGCTCATCTCTACAATGAAGAAAACAAACCAAAATCCCCAGCTCTGGACCTGTTGCCTTCATACAAATGCATGTTTTTCAATCTGTTAGAAAATCAGAATGTTCCGATGGAAGAATCACAACAGGCACAGTTGAGGAAATAAGGAACAACGTTGTGACAAAACATTTCATTTCCAACTCCATTAGGTCATTCTAACAGTCATGACAGACAGGGCAGGGTTGGTTTTATTTCCACTTCACATGATTAATCACATGTGGAGGCTGCACCATAAAAAGAAAAAAAAAAATCACACACACACACACACTGAAACCCAAACTGCAGGCAGCAGAGGCGCCCAGCTGGAGTCAACAGGAAAAACACATCAGAATATATATGCTGACAAGCAATGGAGACACAATAGAGGAAGAAAATAAGGAGACTGAAGTCAGGCAACAAAAACAGGTTCAACAAAGCCTTTGTTTTGTTTGTGTTTGGAGATAATACTGGATTTGTGGAAATGCCATTTAGAGGGTGAGGCAACATGTTTTACAAATAAAAAGTCTGCCTACAGGTGTTGGGGAACCCCGCGGAGGCATACTGAAAACCTGCTCCCCCACAAAGGTATGAATTATCTGATAAACTTCCTGTACGGCTGAATCCCTCCACAACGTCGCTCCAGGGATTGGAAAGTTCACATTTGTGAGTTTGTATTTTAACCCTCGCCCTCCAAATTCTCATTTCCTCATGCAGCCAAGGTGAGGAGCAACGCTGAGCTGCTCTGGCGTGACGTGCAGTTTACTGTTAGTTCACGGAGAAGACAAAAATATATATTTTTTAAACATATCACTGCCTCGGGTTTATGAGGTTACTCCACTGTGTATCTGCTCTTACCAGCCAGAGCCCAACAGCCACTTACTATCAGAGTGAGCTTCTCCCATTTAGCAGGAGGTTTAAGCAGGATGTACGCAAACAACTAAACACCTGCCGCTTCATCAAGCCAGTGGTGCAGGCAGTGACGGGTGATGCAACAACTTGCCAGCAAGATTTTTCTCCACCCGCTGAAGTATTTAAACTCTGCAGAATATCACATATCAAAGCTCCCATGTTGATCCTGCAACACTGAGCGTGTCGTTTGCAAATGTGTGTAACTCTGTGCTGATGCGTTAACTCGTCAGAATACTTTTGCTGTAGTATTAATGTGCGACTTGTCACTGTCCTTGACTGGAGCAGAACTAGTTCCACTTTTGAGATTGTGGATTTCACATTTGTTACCCCACATTTGACAAAACACATACACGTTAGAGGCCCTCTTCTGAAGTCCCCTTCCTGCACACATACACTCCTCCCAGGTGGAAGACTCGTCCCACCCGTACCCAAAGACCCCTTTCCATATGGAGCCAGAATAGTCTCAAAAAGAACACACACGTAAGCACGGTTCCATGAACGTATTTTGAGGAATTCACGAGAGTACTTTCAGAATAAATGCACGAGCGCGGACCCATGAATGGTCCATGTATGACGTAGTGACACTGTGGGACACTATCGTGTGATTGGCTGCAAATGAGCAAGACTTCTGATTGGCTGTTGACGGACTGATGAAGAAATGTCAGCTGACACGCAAAAATACACACTTGTACGCGTAATCCTGGACAATTTACAAACGTAGTTGGAGGAATTCACGAAAGTAATTTGAAGAATCGCAAATGTGGTTTTATGTGTAAATCGTCATTTGTGTTGTTAAAAAAAGTTTGTGAATTCCGCAAAATACGTTTACGGGTATGCATTTGTGCATTTCTGAAAGTGTATTTGTGAATTCCTCAGGAAACGTTCGTGGATCCGTACTTCAGTGTGTATTCTTTTGGAGACTATTCTGGCTCTATACGAGGAGGAAATACCAATAATGTGATTGGTCACTAAAGACCCAACCTCCATTTTCCAATTGGATTCCACTTGGTATACCTACCCACGAAGTTGAGAAACCACTCCCCCCGGCCAGGTATAAAATAAGTTTTGATACTAAATTCAGAAAGTTTTATCCAAAGAATGTTTTATCCTTTTTACGTTGGTCCATTTCTCCAGTTCTACTGTTTTGAACCAGTTTTTGGGATCCTTTTTGGAAGAAAAAAAAAAAACAAAAAACGACCATCAAACCGATTACTTAATTTCTTTGCCTGGACCTCCTTCTCCTAATTTTGGTGCTGTGACCATGGATTGAGAATAAGCCTTTTCCTGAGACCTGGTTTCTTCAACAGGTGCCGTGATCCACCTGAATCTTTCACAGTTGAGCAGCAGGGATAGTGAATATAAGAAAGATTTTAGGTGCATTTACAGAAACACAGAAAAGTTTGAAACACACATTACACATTAATGGGATAAACAGACCTCTGCAGCTCGTATTGATCAGCTCTGGTTCTTTATTGAAGCTGGTGACAAGGCTATCTTTGTTGCTGATAGCATATTAGACCAACACCAAAATACTGCTGTTTGCGTGAGTCTATAAGGAGTGTATAGACAATAAATGACTGTGAGAGTGAAGTTAAAAGCTTTTCTGCAGTTATTGCCTTATCTTTAATGCTATGGAGTAAAAATCAAGTAAATAGGGCTACATAAGGTGGAGGGAGGGAGGCCTCCATGTTTGTCATGTTTATGGAGGTCAGCCTTGGGCATGACATGGAGCACGGCTCAATGTTTACTCCTTCTGTGTTCCTGCACGGGCTGTTTTCTAGTATGTCTCTCACGGTAAAGGAGGAAAGTAATGACTGCAACTGTAACTGGACAGTGTGCCTGGCTGCCCCATACATTCCTGTGCCGTTGTCATTGTTGGCCCCTCCTTGCAACATTCTCTCTCTCTCCCTCTATCTCTATCTCTCTCTACCCACTGAAAGTCAGGAATGACCTTCAACCACACCCTTGGGAAACAACAAAGAGACAAAAAAAGGGGGAAACAGTAAAAAGGTGGAGAAAATAAGTAGATAAGGACACGGTGGACTAAAAATGGAAGGCCATGTGGTAGAAAAAGAAAATAAATGTAAAAAAAAATAAATATATCTGCCAACAAAAGCCAGCAGATCATCAGATTCTCCTGATTTTGATCCAACTGACACAAAAATGAATGCACTCCGTTCTTCTACAAGTTAAAACTAAAACGCCTAAGGATGCACTTTAAGTAGAAGGACTTTGAGGGAATACGCAATGCTTGTGAAATTCCCCCCAAACTACATCAGTTTCTGACAAAGGGACAGAAATTGAATTCATGAATCAGTACGTAGCACAGCTCTTCGGAAAAGAAGGGAAGGGGCAAAAAAAAAAAATCATGTTCTGTCCAGATCCGTCTTAAACACTCCCACTCCTTTTGTGCATTAAAGCAAATGTATTGAGTTAATCTCCTGCAGCAGAGGGGCGGTTGGCTTGTGTGACTAAGACAGTAAGTAGACAGAAGGAGGGCTAATTAAACTTGTAACATCTGCCTCCCGAGTGCCAAATATGTCTTCAGGCTCCTGGCATGTTTCGCTCCACTTCTTTCTGCCTCTTGTTCCTATTTTAACTCAGGATGGGGGTAAATAAGGCGCCTGCCTGTTGCCAAACAATGTGATTAATCTGCTGCAAGTGGCACCATCCCGATTACCATAACCAATGAGTTTACTGCAACTGGGTGATGTGAAATATTCATGGCATCTTCTTCCCTGATAAACTTCCACAGCTGGTGACGGTTGTGGATGGGAGGAAGAGGAGGAGGAAGATGAGGATAAGGAGGCGGGAGGAGGAGGAAGAGGAGGAGGAGGAGGGGAATCGGAGGAGGGTGGGAGGTCTGGACTGGAGCACGTAGCCTGCTTACAAATTAACACCACAAGCCAACTCGGACAGCATGAGTGAGTTTGTGCTCGTCCTCTTCTGGCTGCTCAGCTTCATTCTCGCCTAAGGATCTCTCTGCGGGCTGCACTCCAAACACTGGCCGTCGCCGCCGACGCAGCTCTTTCTCCGGCTCCACTTTTGAGCGACTTCCCGCACAGAGAGTCAGCCCGGAGAGCAGCATCAACACGGCTCTGTGCCCGGTGTTACCAGATACACGGACTGTGGCAGTAAAGAAAAAAAAAAAAGCCCCCGACTCCGCAGCGGGAGGTGACAGCTCCAGCCTCTGCAACAGCCACGGAGACGGAGGAGGGACGGTGATATCTGCCATGCCAGATCTGCGCAGAGGAGGAGATCTTGATAAGTACGACTCCTTTTATTTGCCACCTTCCGTCTTCCTTCCTACAAACTCGGGCCGGTCTTAATGTGCTCCACGCTGGCGGAGACTTTTTCCTCCTTTTACTGCCTCAACAATGAGACTCCAGCTGGAGCCCGACTGTGCGCTCACACCAGGACCGTTAGACTTGAGACTTTATCACCGAGCCCCGCTCATCAGCCACAGTAAAAGACACTTTATTGGTCTCCGACAGGCTCTTAGACAGACTACTTTGCTGTAAATCAAATCAGTTGGATCGGGCTCAAGTGCAACAGCAGCAGCAGCGGTGTTGGAGGTAACTAAAAGCTGCAGCACCACTCGCAGTCATGCACAAATAAAACCCTCTCTGCCGGTATAGGATTATAGGGCGGTTATGAAACAGGTGTTGCAGAGAAGGATATTGTTGAATTAAGAGCTGACCGTCGGGCTCCCGGTGTTGATGATGTTCCTCCACATGGAGATGAACAAACAAATAAACAGAACCAGCCCAGGAACAAGGGTGGCGATAAGTCAGAGAGTCGCAGCTGCTCTACCTGCATAAATCAACATGTGTTTCAGTCATGTGGCTCCCAGTCTGGAGAGCTGGGGGTTTAATTCTGCGGCGCATTAACGGGGTCGGCGCACTGTCCTGTCTGCTTGCGCGTTAATTAACGAGTTTGCCCCTAATGGCATGGATTTTGTCCCGATGCCCTTGGTGAGGTGGTGCCACCTGTGAAAACACCAGTAAATCCTAATCTCTGCTGTGATCTGGAGCACCGGGAGGTGTGTGTTTGTGGAGATTGGAGAAAATGCAGATTATAATTTAGGAAATTCCTGTGGGATATTTTACGTAAAATCAACTCCCGTCATCATAGTTAAGGGGTTTTAGAAACGTAAACAGTTTTCATTCCCTCTCGGACTAAACTGTGCTTTTACAACTAATCAGAACCAGACAAGGAGGAATCATTCACTGGTGGAAAACAGCTCCAGCAGGTGGCATTGATGTAACTCGAAGGTTACTGGGATGCTGTTAAGGATGTATTCAGAAAAACAGGTTAAGGGGATTTGTTTTTTTATCAATGGTGCCTTAGAGGTGAAGAAATATTGTAAGAAAAATTCTAAATAAAACATTTTAGGGTTGAGAGCTGTTGCAGGTTCAAATCCCTGCCTTTCACTGCTTAGTTTGCATTGTGTTTTGGTCTCCACAACATGTATGATTAGGACAATTGGACTCGAGACCAAAGACATGAAAGTGCAAATGGCTGTTTGTGTTTGTTTGTTTGTTTGTATTGGGCGGACTGTTACTATGTAGAAGCATCCAGGAGTTTGTTAATTAATCTTTTTGCAAACAGTGTTTGGAAAAGTACACCACTACTTAGCAGTAGTGCTCTACGCCATATTTACTCAGGCAGAAACAATGACGATGACAAATGTGTCCTGCCAAGCATTTTATTTCCATTTTTGTGGACAGTTGCCAGCCTTTAAAGGCAACTGTCTCCCTTGCATTTGTGGAAAATGTTTTAAAGTGAGAAAGGAAATTAAAATAATTATAAATGTACAATAATAATGTAGCAGGGATTACTCTGGTGGAGGAAGACATTAGAAGAGCTTGTGTAGCAACAGCAGTAGAGGAGGGAGCAGTTTATACTGTGTAAACAAGTAAAAAACAGCATCCAGTATAAAACTGGCTGTGGGTGTGGATTAGAAGGTAGGGCAATCTTATTTTACTGCAGGATTGTGTGTTCTCTTCTGGTTTCTGCCCCTGAGACACTGCCAGTGTTTGACAAACACATATTTTGAGATTTTTTTTCTAAATAAATCACTTTTTTTAAATTGTACAGTTAAAATGCTTAATTTTTTTTTTGAAAAAAAAAGCAAAATAATCAACAATTGTAATTTACGTTAATCAATATTTATTTTGAAAAGAAATTTGACATTTATTGATAATACATTTTTAAAAAACTAATAAATAATAAAACTAATATTAAATAAAAAAAACTAAAATTGCAAGTCCAGAGGTTTAGATTTTTTTTAACAAATTTTTGCATTATTTCATGCAACAAGAGCTTTTGTCAAAATGTTTCATGCCTTATTCCTGTGAAGGTTAAATTAATATTTTGGATTTAACTAAATCCAAAGGACATTGTCATGTGTCAGATTTTGAACCCAATGCATTTCCTGGACTGTTACTCTCCAAGAGAGAAAGCTGTCGACACTGAAAATGGTCATTGCACACTACAGGATGTAGAGACATTAATCTCTGCCACATGGTTCTCTGCCGACACTGAAATCTTCCAGTGTTAATAGAAATCAAATGCCAAAGTGACAAATCCCAGACGTGGCTTCATACTCCGTCAGGGTGTAGGCTGCAGAGCTGAGGAGCATTTTTAGATGATTGCTGGGACACATTGTGCACATGGAGGGGGAGACATGTGCCCAAGAGTCACGCTACAGCGAGTAAAGATGATTATATATATATATATATATATATATATATATAATGTATAAGTGGATACACAACACTACCTCTAGGAAGCAAAAAAAAACCCAACAGTCTATTACATGTCATCACTTATTGCTTATGGACAAAAATGGGCTGTCTCACCATGTCAACTGCCATGTCATTTTCTAGACAGGAGAATGATGAATTTGGTCATTATTGATGGACTGCGTGGACACACAGGCTGTCATCCTGGTCCCTCACTCAGACTGGAATAAATTACAAGCCGCTGACAGCGAGTCACAACACAAACACATGGTGACTGGGAAGATTTCCTTGGTGAAATTGGAGGCGCAGGTGGACAGAACTAAAAGTCCATTATCCAACACTTCCAACAAGAGGGGAAGGAAGAAAAAAATCCAATTCTTATAGCAGTTCAGTGGAAATTCCCTCTATTCTTTGGTGAATGGTAATAATGTTGCAGTATGCAGGGAGACAAAGGGCTTCATGGACATTCATAAACATTAGGAACGCGGGTGTGATCTACACGGCTCTGTCTCATACATGCCTCGGAGCAGATTAATCAGTCAACACCATCCCTTCCTTCATCTCTTTGATCCATTTGCTTCAGAACAATATCTAATGTCCAGGATATTTCAGCGCCTGCAGTGATGTATGAAATGTGATTCCTCAAGGTTCTGCCAGCTCAGGAAAAGCATGTGTTTCTATAAGTGAGTGGAAGTCCCTTTTATCTGCATTTCATTTTCTCTTTATCTCCTTCACCCTCACGCTTGCCCTGAGCTTATTTATGAACTATTACCATCATACAGTAATAGTTTATTAGGCATGTAGACAGCAAAAGGCCCATTAATCTTTCATTTGCCTTCTTGTGCTCCTCCTTCTCTGCAAAGCTACATCCCCAAACCCCCAATCCGTCCACCAGAGTTCCTCAGGCCCCTTCAGTATTTTATACAGCGGTGGGGAGATGGCAGGGCTCCGTTTAGTCCTACGGTGAGGAAAGAGATGTGTCTTCCAGCAGCAGAACATCAATACACATTTTTCACTGGCAGACTTTTTCTCAGAGGCCCCAATCATACTCACAATCTCTCGCTCGATCATGCTCAACTGTTGCCATTACAACACGTCTGAGGTGGTAATGATTTTATATTATAATGCCATCGATTCAGTTGAGGGCTTGACACCCCTGAGTGTGGCTGAGGAGATAAACAGACCGTCCAGAGGGTCTGCGCTGCGCTTTTTGCCTCAACACAACAAACTGATGTTGCTTCGATTGCACTGTAAAAGTCAATGATCATTTTTCACCTTAAGACCAATATCTAAAATTATACCATCTATGGCTGCAGTCAGAGCTAGGGATTAAAAAAAATAAAAATCCCTCACTGACAGAGTTGAATTAGCATGGCCTGAATGAGCTCAAAGGGACAAACACAGAATGTCCACAAAGACAGGCAAAAAACACTTCTGAGCAAATAGCAGGTTATCAATATTCATTTGGTATAAAGGGGGTATTTGTGATGATTAAAGGCTGCACCACAGCATAAGAATAAACACTGCAGACCATAGAGGCAAAGGAAAAGTCTTTGACAGGGCACCTAGCTGTGACTGAATGCAATTAATTAATAATGAATAACTTGGAGAAAAAAAAACAGCAGACAACAATGAACAGGGGGGAAAAATGACAGTGGCGAGCTTGGAAAAGCTTTGGAATCAAAGGGGAGTAATATAAGAGCATTTAGTGGATCTTACTCGATTGCTTGAGCTGCAGAGTAAAAAAATAAATAAATAAACATAAGACTATTTGAAAGGCTTTGCAGATTAAGCATCAAGGGTGTATCTGTAGCCAAGGACAGTGCGATTTCTCAACAGCCGGTGATTGAACAAAACCGGCACAGATTCTGTTTACAGATTCGATCGCCACAGTCACGAAAAGCAAAAATGTGCCATGTTCTCACCCCCAAAATGTCACTTTCTGAAGGACAGGCAGCAGAATGAAAGGCTTGAGGTAAACAGTGCTAGAATGTAACAGATTTCCCACAGTGCATCTGAGTGTGGTTTTGTGTCTTTCAGGCATGCTGCCCACACCCCAGGTGTGTGTCTCAACCCTGGTAACAGTGAGCACGATGGCAGTGGTCGACCTCTACCTTCTGGAGCAGAGCATGCTGGGAACCCACGGTCCCCCGGGACCTAGTGTCTGGCAGTGTGCGGCGGTGCTGTTAGGTGATGCGGGCTTCCTGCTCGCACTTCGCTTCGTGTCAGCTGGAGTAGTGTCAGAGGTGCGGTCGCCAAGACGCGGTTTTGCCAATGCTCTCTGGTTCCTCTTCCTGTCACTGCTGCAGCTGAAGCTCTTCTTTGTGTGCCACAACTACAGACAGGAACGTCGACCACCCGACCCTCTGGCCAGAAAAACTCTGACACTGTTGCTGTCCATCTGCCTGCCCTCCTTATTCCTGATCCTAACCGGTGCTGACCACATGACACCGCAGCGCCGGAAGCAGGAAGTAAGGGGCCGGCTGTTGTGGGTAGTTGTGGACCTGCTGGATGTACTGGATCTACAGGCAGGGCTCTGGGAGGTCCAGGGTGGGACCCCGACAGGGGCTGCAGGTGTCATTGACCAGAAGCTGCCCATCTGGGTGGAGGGTCTGGTTTTTTTCTACTGCTACACCCTCTTACTGCTGCTCCCGTGCGTGGCCCTCACAGAACTTGGGGCCACCAGTCTGCCAGGACAGAGGGGACCCCGGAAGGAGGCGTTGTACCCTTGGCTGAGCTTGTTTACAATCAACATCTTCACTCTGGCTCTAAGAGGCACGGGCATGCTGTGGTACAGAGATCCTCGTGTTTCTACAGTATTTCTGGGGAAGAATCTTCTGGCTCTGGCTGTGAAGCTGAGCTCAGCCTGGGAGAAACACAAGCAGGAGCGGGATGCTGGGGGAGCCGGGACTGTGCCTGGAGCAGAACCAGGAGACGCAGCCTTGCCAAGCCAGAGCCTGGAGCAGGGGGAGGGCCAGGCTCAGAGCAAAGCTCCTCCCTCTCATTTCCACACACTGACTAGCTCTCAAGGCAGCGCTCTCTCCCACATCAGCTTGGAGGCTGCAGAGACGCCCTTAGGACCCTCTTTTATTTCCCATGAACTCTGAAGACACTCGGACTGTCTGAATATGCACACAGGCACAAACACAGTTGTGCACGCCCCCACTCAGAATCCCAACATCACACCAAGCAGAAAAACTAAGAAAAAGTATTTAATTTGACTTGTGCGGTGAGGATCATGACGCAGAGCTGTGGAAATGTTTGTCCAGCTCTGTGCCGACAAGAAACTTTGATGCGTTGTTGTGATTTGTAAGTGTGAATGTTTTTAACTTGAACACTGTGAACACACATATAGGAGTGTAAAGTATATTTCACAAATGGATGTGGAAGTCTACAAGTGTTTGTTATTGTTCAACCTGGGCACAACGACTCAACTGCCACAATCTGCTGTGACACGTTTTTTTTTTTTTGTTTTTTTTATGCATCATCCTCACATTTGGATTCAGGTCGTTTGAGATGAACAGTTTATTATTTAAAAGAAACTCAGATCGTTTTCAACATTACGTTCTGCAGGTAGAGTTATGTACTGTAAGTAAGTAAGTGGGGAGATGATCTATTACAGCTGTGACTCTTCTCCTGGGTGCAAATGCAGCCCATCCATTAGACCACCTCCAAACACATAAGAAATATGGGCGCAATGCAACATAAACAAGCTATGACAGCATACTATGGGTATGTCTAACTAACTATGAAAAAACGCATTAAGTCCATATTTGGTAAAAAGTGGGCCTCTCTGTATGATCGCTGGATGACAACAAACAAATTGCCTCGGGTTTGTAATGACTTGAAATCTCATTTTGAGCACATTAGGAAGGAAAAAAAAACTTGATTACTTCAGATTTATACAACTACTGAGCTGCATTTACCTCCAGCAAGACACGTTGTGTTGGATTATTGCACATTTACTTATTCTTAATGGCAGCACCTGTGGGTCAATCAGTGAAGTTGGACATTAAATCACCCAGAATTGATCTTTAACAGTACATTACATGTTGAAACGGCTGTCAAACACCATATATGGAGTGAGATACAGCTCTTGGTGATTCCCTTGTGTGTTTGTTGTTTTTTCATGTGTTCAGTGAAAAAAACAACAACAGTTTCTGCCATTATTCTGACAAGCTGACAGAACTAACTGTGACCTTTTCATGTACATTTTCTCTGACACTTTACAGGGTACTTTCACGAAGGAAAAGAATGATACTGAAGGAGGGATGATTAATTTTTTTCCTTCAGTCCTACAGAGGCATGATTTAAAAGCCATCCAGCCGTAAAACCCACTCTACACTCTGCTTCAATATTTCAAAGTACATCTCAGTGGCTCTAAACCTCTTTGGTGACCCTTTAAATCATTCTCCACATGTGACCCTGAGTTATGTCCTTTTTTTTTAGTTTTTTTTTTTTTCATTTAATATTTTAAGTCATCTAAAGAGGTCATTGGATGTAGGGTTATCTATAACTCTTTTATTGTAACAGTAAAAAGAAAAGGGCACGAAAGAATCACACTTAAGTCCCTGTTTTCTGTCCCAAAATTTCACAACCTGCCAGATTTATCCTTTGACCCATTTTAAGGTTCTAGGTGCAGTGGTTTTCATTACAGCCCAGAGTATCAGTTGATTTCACTTGCTGCTTCATGTTGTCTGTCTGGATATGTACAGTAAATCATAGTAATCGGTCATTTAGGTGTCTAGATCAGTGTTCCCCAACCACTGGGTTGGTCCGTGGGTGAACTGGTGCCGGGCCGCAAAAAAATAATGTTTTCTTTTGGCCCCATCTGTCTATTACTTCCACTTGATCCATTCCCATATCAAAGAACTGAACAATAGAATGGCGATGATTCCATCATCAATTATGCAACTATATTTGATTAGGAAATATTTTCTCAGTGAAGACAACAACAATAAACTCAAAATGACACAGAGTCATTGATACAAGATTTTTACAAGATACAAGAACTTTTTATACTGGTCTGGTAGCAGACATTTATAGGCTGTGTGCACTTAAGAAATCTTCGTTGTTTGCATGCACACTTAATTCGGGTAGGAAGATTTTATAGGTAGGAAAATATTTCAGAACACTAGAAATTTACTTTTAATAAGGGGTATTTATCTGCCACCACTTAACGATTGGTCCATGAAAATAGTACAGACATTTAACCGTGGCGCAAAAGAGGTTGGGGAACACTGATCTAGATGACATGGCTGTAGACTCACTGTCCTAAAAACCACCAGACTCTTTTTGGTTTCCTTATGTTTTCAGGTCAATGTAGAGTTTGATTAGTTTAATTTACTTATCCATTTTGGTTGATATTTCAGAATTGATACTAATTGACTTGACAACTCAAACTTTGAACACAAATAATCTGTATTAAATAAACCACAACTCCTGGTTTTCTAACACTGTTTACCAAAGACCATCAGTATAAATGTTCTCTTTACTTTGTGATGGCAAATTGTTTTGTTAAGCCCATATTCTGAAGTCATTTTTCATCTGCAACGTTAAAAACTCTTCCGGACATCCTGGGCAGTAGAGCCCGATATACATTCTCGCATTTTTATCTTCAAGGAAGGAGCCTTTTACCAACCAGTATGTTACAATTGTGGGCCGGAGCAGCAGGTGCAGCGGATGTTTAGTTCAGTCAAGTGCCTTGTTTCTTCGTGGAGCTACGAGCCTCTGGGGTGTCAGAGAGGCGTACACATTATGTGCAGCATGTGGAACTTGGACATATGCCATGTGTATACTGTGAAGTTATTCCACAGCTGTTGTCAGCAACACCTCTAGGACAGAGTGCAACTAATAAAGTGTTTCATACCCGCCGAATGTTGACAGTTCATTGGCTATTATGTCGCAGCGTTAATGGCAGCCTGTCGCCGCCACGAAGAGGGGGGAGAAACACGGGAGGAGTCGCTTCAAATAATCTGGGGCCAAGAGGCTTTAATGGTGAACGACTGCCACATGCTGAAGTGAATCAACTTCAGCTCTGCCTCCACAAAAAGTAACATGTTGAATGCTTTCCTTGCACTTAACACTTAACATGAAGGAGTGAATGGATGCTCAAAACAGAGGGGTGAGCACTCTTGCCATCCAGAGTGGAACACTGATGAGAGGCCATTATTCATCACTATTAAACCTGCTCAGCCTTGGACACATTAGCTTACATCCTCTCTGGGTCCCACTCATGTGTGCAGTTCTGTTGTTTTCACTATCAAAGCTGAGAGAGAGTGACGTTTTCCTGCACACGTCCATTAACAAAGTGTACAGCAGCAGAGATGTCTTCTGAGGTGGCGCTTTCTGCTCACAGCAGCTGTGATCACACCCATCGGCCTCAACACCGAGATTTAATGGTCCCATTAATTGAAACTGAGGCTATTTGTCAAAATGCATGCACTTATTCTCACCGCTTTATGCTTGATTTACAGACTGTATTTTTCAGAATTTATGAAGACTAATGCACCCACTTAGGACACAAAACAAATTCATTTAAAGTTTCTGTAGGGAATTTCTCTGTGTCCCAGCCTGGTCTACCCTTTCTTTCATCTCCTCCGGCGCGACCTGCTCTACATTTCAAACAAACACAAATTCTATGCACAGTCTCTGTTGGGCAACATCTCATGTTTCTGTTATGCTGAAAGCTGTGACTGCCGCCTCGGTAATGACCATGTTGTGAATTTGATTCACCTGTTAAGCTCCAGCCACAATGCTCTGTGGTTTCCTTTCTTTGAAGCTCACGCGCTCCGTTTCTTCTTTAGAAAATGCAAGAGAGATTTTCCCATTTCCTTCCCTTTTTCTTCTTTTCACTTTCTACTCACTTCACTGATCTCTATTGTTTCCCTTCATTGAACTGTGCAAATCATGGTTGAATCTTCTGTACCCAACAACTCTTTTTTTTATTCTTCTTTATTTCTCATTCCTTTTTTTTATTCCACTCATTTGTTTAAATTTTGCCCTGCAGCTGAATGGCATCCTACCTCTCTGCACTTTGTCTGTCAGGGTTGGTTAGTCACAGAGAAGGGAAAAAAAAAGATAAAATAAAAAAAAGAGGTTGGCTAAGATTAAAGGGCTGGGCCTTTGCCTGAAGCAGAGCTTTTGCTGAACGTCATTTATTTACTGTTTGCTACAGTGTGTGTTTGATGGCGGGTGGAGAGACAAACAGACATAACACGCTGACCCGACTACAATGGCGTTCCAAACAGTCCAAAGGCCTTTACACAAACATATGGCTTTGTTTTGCTTGGTTGAGCATTTGGTTAGAAACCATCTCAGCTCGTTACCCCTGATGTGACTACAGCGACAGTCTGCCCATCTCACACCCACCTTCTCTGGCACCCAGAGCCACAGTTAGCAGAAAGACGACTGAATCATTCATCATAGCACACACTAACAGAGGAGCAGCTTTTGAAGACAACTTCAAAGTCTATTCTGTAAGAAAAAAAAATTAATGCAGAAGGATTTAAGACTCTCACTACATTCAATGCCACAACGAGGACAGATACATATCCTAAGACTGAACCCCGGTCTATGAAGTGGACTTCAATCAGACATTAACTCCATTTAACAGGAATCATGACCAGACCTTAAATGTGGACTTTGCATGAAGACAGACACATTTTGCAGGAGAACTATGAAAAAAAAAAAAAAGTTTAAAGGGGACCTTAAAGTCTATACCAGACCTGGACAAACTAAGGCCCGGGGGCCGAAAGCGGCCCATTTGGCATTTTAATCTGACTCGCCAAACTTGTCGAAATTATACTTTTAATTGAAGACTTTAAGACTTTACTCATCATTTATCTTAGTCCAGGGAAATACTCAATCTGTCTGATCCTGACTTGGCCCGTGACTCATATTTCAGTACCACCTGTGGCCCGCGAGTCCAAATCATTGCCCAGGCCTGGTCCATACTGTAATATGAAGCAATGTTGATAGACTTTTCTGAACACCTACAAGTACTTTATCCACTGACTCGGTCATTCACACACTCTATTAGGCCTCGTAAGAATGTTGGCTTAATGTGTTTCAACGACCTGACACTACAAGGTTTAAGTGGGTTGACAGTTGTTATCTAGAAATATCCTGCATTTGTACTTTTCACTGCACCCAGATAGAGTCTAGTAAAAACAGAAAGAACATAAATAAGAAGAATAAGGCATGAAAAAGTGCAAGATGCTGTGGCCGAGGACACAAGACTGGTACGGTGTGATTTAGGAAAGTGTGAGTTTCCAACCAAATGCATTTAAATCCAGACTTTTTTTGACAGAACACACGTACAGTGAAGTGGCCTTGTGACATAACCACTTAACATACTTGCTGCAACTACAATTCTTTTGATCAGTTTCCAACTAAAAGCCTTTGTAGAAGGAGTCTCGCTGGTCTGGTTATGAAAGATTGTTTGCTAAAGAAAAGATTTCTTCAACATATTGAAGAAAGTCAAGCCACAATGACAAGTTTTCTTTTAGAACAGAATGAAAACTGACTGTGTGGAAGGCACTTGTAGACCTGGCCTACAGCCTGTCGTCTCTGATCACCAAATAATGCATAAACTGTTACATTGGCTGAAATAGGACAATGACATGTGATAGTCAGCTTAGGTAAAGGGAAAGTTTACAGATTTATGATGCATGGCTTGAAGAGACTAGCAATAGGCAGAAGACAAGGGCCAGAGCTGGAGGTGGAGGAGTTAAAGATGTTGAGATTCTCTTTAGGAGAGACAAGGATGGACAGGATTAGGAATGAGGTGATTAGAGGGACAGATACAGACAGGAAGGAGAAAAAGCTAGAGAAGACAGATTGAGATGGTTTGGACATGTTCAGAGATACATTGGTAGAAGAATGATCCTTGAGATGGAGCTACCAGGTAAGAGACAAAGAGGAGATTGATGGATGCAGTGGGGGAGGACATGGAGGTAGTTGGAGTTAGAGTAGAAGATACAGAGGACAGGGGGAGATGGAAAACATTGATTTGCAAAAAAGACAGGCTGAACGAAGAAGATTGACTAAAATTACACAAAGACCAAATTAAAGTTCAGGCAGTTTCAGATTGAATTAAATGTCTCATCTTCGTCAGGTCAGTCATCTAAATCTAATAAGCACGGAAAAGGGCAACTCTACAAAACTGCAATGATTGGTTGTTTCAGACAAAGTGTATTCAAATAGCTGTTACTGTGGCTCAACAATAAATTTACTTCTTTCTTAACTTCTTCTTATTTGCTTATTAGCTTTTCCAGTTTTAATTGAAACTATAGAGAATGTGCCAACCTTTTGAAACAGGGTCGTTTGTCATTCCTCTTAAAAAAACATTTTGTTTTGTAGAATTCCGCTGATGTTTCCTAAAGGATTGCTGTGCTTTGTTCGAGACTGAATAAGGAACTCAATAATCTTTCCAGTGCAGAGTTGAGCGACGGTCTGAGTCATAACAAATGTCTTTCAGTCAGAGCTCAGTCATTTCCCAGTGCAGCTGAGGGACAGGAGATTTAGGCTCCGACTCAAACGTTATCAGTAAAAATCTAAACATCAATTATACATCTAACTGGTAAACATAGATGAGATGGTACAACTGGGATTTTACAGCCTATGTGCTTGGCAGCAGTAGCCCAGCTGGCTGCTCTGTTTCCGAGCAGGGATAAAACAAATGCTGCGAAGGCATGAGGATAAAAAAAAAATGAAGCCTTGGCTTTATTGTTGGGTAGAAAACGTGTGGGTGTAGCCTCCCTTTTGTGACACATTTTCATCTAGCATATTTTTGGAGCCGACTCATTAACAGGGACCACGGGAGGCCAGCATAAAAACGAATATTACAAAATGACCAATGTTTAGTTTTCACCCCGCAGGGTGGAGAGAAGTGATAAGTGAACCCCGGTTTTTCATACTGACAACAACTTAGTCCAGCAGAGAAAAATCCATGGATTAATTACAGTGTTGGGACTACAGCGAAACCTGTAACGCTGTTACGTAACAAAACTACTTTTCTTAGTAACTAATAACATGACGCATTACTTTTCCCATTCAGTAACACTGTTATTGTTACTGTGGTGTAAAGGGGCTCGTTACTCGTTACTATTTGTGGTCCAAATGGACGGTTACTCCTGAGAGACGACTGTGTGGCAGTGGAGACTGTCTGCTGCCTGCCAGTGTGTATGTGTGGTAACTCTCACAGTCATGCGTGAAAGATGGCCGTTCACACTGACTGAACCCATGCGTTGAAAAGGACCGATGATTGGTTGACATAGTTTAACATTTCAGGCTAAGCCAATCAGAGAAAGACCTGTGTCTCACATACACACACAGGTGACGCGGTACAGCAGCACACACCCACAAGCAAGACAACGGGTGAGTTTACTATAAAGATGCCTGTCAAAAATGTCTAAACATCTATTTGGTTTTTATTGTTCCACTACATTTCATTATGAGAGTTGATATAGAACACAACACTAAACTTTTTAAATCTGTTTTTAAAGTAAAGTAAATAGTTATTAGATACTTTTATAATGTAGTAACTAGTAACTTTCAGAGCAGTAACAAGTAAAGTAATAAGTTACATTTTTAAAGTAACTTGCCCAACACTGATTAATTATGATATAATCTTAAAGGTAGGTTTGAGAGAATCCAAAAGAGCTGTTTCTAATAAAGCTAAAATCTACAGCACTGTGGATGTTTAAAGTACATTACTTCTTTCACACTCAGCAGGTGCAGAAAATAAAATAAAAGTCAGTATAATATGCATAAATAATATGTCAAATGGAGAAAGCAAACAAGCCATCAATCTATCTAAAGATAAAATTTGTCAATAACAGAAATAAACAAAAACCCATCAGATTTTTCTGATCCATGGTGGAAACTAATTGTGAACCTGTGTGAAAGGTTATCCCTGAGAATCTCGACAACAGATGAGGAGTTTAGGCTCAAAGGTTACACTTTTCTTTAAACAATAAAACCCCTGCACATTTAACACAATTTCTCTGTGAGGAAACAATATAAACCACCAGCTTTCACCCGCCTTCGCCTGCTATGATTTGATTCTAGCTGTAGGAAGAGCCTGTCAACTGACCACAATCTTGACCACAATCCTGACAACAAATATGACTAAGTATGTAAGAAGCAGCAGAGCCCAGGACTACGACCAGCTTCTTTAGCAGATCAGGGAATAAGAAGCTCCCACAGCCTATTATCATTAGTTCTACTAGAATTTCTCTGGGTTCATCCAAACGTCAAAGCCGTGTGGCCAGAACCACAGAGTGGAGAAGCAGCAGATGGTATAATATCCGCAAATCTCACGTAGGTTCTGTTCCCTTTATGGTTTTTGTCATGTACATGACTAAACATCATTGGCACTAAACCCTAACAGCCTGAATATGAGAAATGTCCTCTCTGCTGCTCTGACATTAGTTATTCCCTGACATTATCATTCATGTGCAGCTTTGTCCTATCAGTTTACTCGTCCACCGTCCTCTATCTTTGCGTATTTAGTCAAGTCGCAAAGATAAATTAATTGCGAGAACTGATTTGCTTTCCGAGCGTGCAACAGCAACCGAGGCTGTTGAGCAGTGTCCATTAAAAAGCCCACTGGGTCATTTGTATGTACAGAGAGAACCACAGGTTTTATTCATCCAATCTTGTAAAGGGCAATCATACTTTAATCGAGAAAAGGAAGTCAAATAAGCAGCAGTTTGGGACTTTATAGTAAAGGTATTTCTAGAGCAGGTGTGGTCCATCTTTTTGACGCTCAGATCTCAATGTCTCTGAAAATTTGACAGTGGATCCAGGTCAGCAAAGATGAAACACATGTCATGCAATAAAGGGTAAAATGCTGTAATGTTTTTAGCCGGTTATATGCCATCTACTGGGGAAATACGGGTATTGCAAGGGAAAGGCAAAGATATTATAATAATATAAAGCATTTATTTGGACAGTGGGGGCTTAGTGGTTAAGGAAGCGGACTTGTTTCCATAGGGTTTCAGGTTCAAATTCAACAGCTGCCAGGTTGCCACTGAGCATAGCACTGTCCCGACCCACATAACTTCTTGTGGGCTCACCATCCACAGGAAGGCACCACAGTATGGTGCAATGTGATTTGGGTGGTGCTAGCTGCCCCTGTGACCTGGCAGAAGAAGATGAACAAATGAATGAATTTGGACAGGCCAGATCATAACACTAAACGGGCCAGATCTGGCCTCCAGGCCATAGTTTGCCCATGTCCATTTTAGAATGATGTGATATGATGGTACTGTCAGTTCCCCCGCAGGTACACTGCCATGTCCCTGCATTTATTTCCTTATCCAATGCAAGTGGCAGAGACATTTTTGGGCAGACCTTTTTATAACAGTGGAAAATAGACCTGGTATGTGACAGTAATGCGAGTCAAAAAAAATAAAAGAGCGTTAGGTGAGAGGCACAATCAGCACAGAGCAGAGAAGTCGTCACAGACGGCAATATTGCAATTTATCTGGGTTAGAGCAGATTTGTGTGTGAAAAAAAATGTACCGTAAGTTTTGTGTTGTTGTTTTTAGCTCGATTTTAGGTGTAAAAATAATCAATACACAACAACAGAGCCTTAACATCTTCTGCAAAGATAAACTGGAGACAAGAACATGTCTGTCATGGGGCATTTTTATGTGGGCAATCATTTTCAAAGACTTAGTTCGAGTCCTTATTTCCTAAAATATTAATGTTGCACAAACACAGTGAGGAACCAGGGCTTTTGGACTACATTCACTCTCCCTGTTTGAAAGAAAAGGAAAGTAGAGATTCTTGCCTTCCTGACATAGGACTGCCTAAAAAACAAAAAAATTGAATTTTATACTGGTAAAAATATGGGTTTGGTCCAATGCCACTCACTCAAACCCATAAATGTGGGTGCTGAATGCATGGAGACTCATCGCTGCTGACGAGTTTTATATGTGCATGAGCCAATACATAAATTTCTCTGCTTGGAAAGTGGCAAAGATGATAAAGAAGTTGAAGTGCTGCATCCCTGAGCAATAAAAAACAAGACAACCTCAGCTGTCTCACTGGAGCAATTGAACGCACAGATACTTTTCCAAGACTTTAAGACGAAACCCTTCACAAGTCGAATCCCATTTCATCAACTGGCTTGTAAAGTGTGAGGAATGTGCATGGACAGCTGCTGTAGAGGGAGGTGTTAGTGTCTCTTGAAACTGTGAGAAATTAGGTTCAGGCTGAGGCTGAGTGTCACCCACCCTCACAATGGAGGCGTGCGACTGGAATAAGAATGGGAATATAGGGAAGAGATAGAAGTGATGCTGCAGCTGTACACAGGGGTGACTGAGGGTGGAGAGGGAGCTGTGTGATTGGCAAATTGAAAATCAGGAAGGGTCAGGTTGTCTCTGGGATAATGAAAGCTGTACGCAGGTCAGCTGATGAAATGAAGCCCCGCTCTTTTCATTAAGTCTTTTAGCTGTGATTACTTGGCACGGACAAATTGAAAATAGAGTGAAATTGTAAGTAATCTTACCTGTCCCAGAATGGGGCCCAAGGGCGGTCCAGGCGCGGCTTGTCCTGACCTCACTATAGACCGGATTATACCGCCAGTGTCCAATTTCTTCACCGCCTTGGCTGCTTTGCTGATCTTAGACATCCTGGTCTGTGTGGGAAACGTTAAAGCTGTCTCGGATTTACCAGAAAACCCCTGTGCTGAAAAACAAGAAAACAAACTAATTAGCCTTTCAAGCAAACACTGTCGAGGCGAGTCATTTAAACATGTGGTCATTAAAAGATCATACACCTGGGTCGATACTGTCGGCCACAAGCAAAATCTGTGTCTTTCAATTCTGCAGTGGGCAAGTAATTAAATAAAATCTTTGTCTTTAATTGACTTGGTTAGAGACACTTAGAGACAGGGATTTGCAACGTGGTTTTTCAGTTGAGTGAGGAGATCATCGCATTGAGTTGCCAGAGAAGTGGCAGGATTTTAACTCCTCGCGCTGAGTTACTGGAGGCATTCCAAAAACACTCCTGTCACCACACGTCTGCTCGAGAGGTGTCACTGCTAAAATCCCTCTGCTGAGACACCACTTCCTCTGAGTCAAGAGTCAAGGACACTAGAAGGATAAGTAACAATACTGATACACACAAGAGTGGAGGAAGTGTGGGTCGCATATGGGGAATACAAAGAGGGTCCAGACTCTTTTTTTTTTTATTCCACCTTAAAATGCATTTACCAAATCAGGAGTCAATTAGTGGAGTGCAGAGAATGGCCTGAACTGCTGGCCTTCTCTTGGGAGGCAGAACACATAAAGCAAGCCCATAATCCTGTGCTGGAATAAAAGTGATACTGACACAGCTCTAAAGAAAAAGGGGAGAAAAAAGATCAATGACTGGAGCCAAGGGACAAATGCAAGTTTTAAGGTTGAGGCTCGTGATTCAGGGGAACCCTGCATTCAATAAAAATAAGTACTTGAGGGGGAGAGAAGACGTCCTGCAATGATTCATTGTAGGCAACAGAGGGTATCCAATTAGATCAACAGAAGAGACAGTACCAAAAAAGATATATGGGACCCCATGCTGCTTTAGAGCAACAAAGTGCTCCCAGGGAAAGTTGTGATTAGATCTGAGCAGCCGTTGATCCAGCATCTGTTATACTTCAGCTACCAGTGGGGAATAGTTGTAAAGGCATTAACGTAATAAGCATACTGAAAAAAACAGGATTCCCAGATAGGAGTCCATTTAGTTTGAATCCCCTCAACAGCATGTCTTTCAATGTGACTTTCATACACATCTACTTTGTGTTTCGCTATTCAATAGCGGGAAAAAAAAATTGTGCTGATCACATCGAATAGGATACAAAACAAAGACGAAAATACAGCCTGGTGTGTGTTAAAGCTAAAGTCACAAAATCCACTTCTGTTATCAAACGCTGACAGAAATACTCTCGAATCCCTGCTGGGGAAAATGCAGAATATCAAATAAAAGAACACATTTTTAAGGAATGTGTGTCTAAGCGAGAGAGTGAGTGAGTGAGTGTGTGTGTACATTCTGACGTTCAGAGGGTTTAGCTAGAATTTTCTGCAACGGGAAGAAAAAAAAAAACAATTAGGGCCAGCATCAAAGCTGGGTTTAATTCCAATTTGAGGCAAAAAGAATAACAGCTCAGGGAGTGAGGAAATGACAGAGTCATGCTTTGATGCACCACAACTCCAATCTCAGTTAGAGTATGAATAATAAAATCACACTTGAAAAATGAAATCGCTCATCACAAGGCCACGCAGTGAACACCGAGAAAGAATTGACCTACATAACACATCAGCGTTGCGTCGCCACATGGTTTCACGTGACTGAATATACATGAGATTCAAAGAATAAAGCAGCGTTTAGCGCGGCGAGGAAAAAAAAAAAAAAACGCCGGTGACGGCTGCAGAGTTATCCCCTCCCCTGCCCCCTCCTCCAGTTGGCACATGAGTTAATATTTTACTGTGAATAATCAAATCAAAGCCGCAGTAATTTGGAAGGAACAGAGACAATTTGGAGCTGCTCTTTAGGCAGAATATTACATTCCTACGGCAATTACTGGCAACAGCTTTGTTGATAACAAGAAGTACACAGAAAGAACAATTTGTCAAGGCCACGAGGAGTTATGGTGTAAAAGCACTCTGTTGAAACTGCCTCGATAAATGATGCACAACAACGGCAGCATTTAAATTACCATCTAATGAAGAGGGGTCAGGTGGGCTGTAACTGACGAAGACGCAGGAAGCGTTCCTCAAATTACAGCTGACATCAAACAGTGTCGTTTTCATTCCCAGCACTTCAACTTTAATATATATCGTTGTTTCAATTCTTCGGAGGGTATTATGTGCACAGTTTTTGAGTGTGGTTTTAAAATCCTTTTAGTCAAGAGCTAGAATTTGAATTGGCTATCAAAGTGTTTTTTTTTTTTCCCACTAAGATACGGGATTCATAACAGAACACAGTTGGATGTTAGTTGGTTGTTCGGGTGTTTTATTTTGTTTTGTTTTTTTATTCATCCATTAGAGTTCTTACAGTAATTCCATTGACTTGCAGAGAAACTGCAAAGCAATTTGCTTGAAAAATGGTTCTGAGTAAGTAGTGCACGTAGAAGCATTGGTTAAAACAAATACATATTGCAGTTCTCAAAATTTGGATTGATACAAAAGTTTTAATAAGTAATAATCAGACTTCAGGCAAGGTGGCGCAATTCTCATTTGACGGCATTGACTAAAATCTTTATAGGAAAATATAATTGACAGCTGACAATCATTGTAGCCTGTGTCCAAATTTAATCTGAATCTTATGAAATTCTCTCGCTAAATACTAGCAAAATTAATGAATCTCAAATAAAAATATCGTCTAATCTTCTTTTTTCTTTTCCTTTCAACTTGTCCTTTTTTTCTTAGGGGTTGCCACAGCGAGTCAACAATTTCCATCTCCCCCTGTTCTCCGTATCCTTAACTTCAACTCCAACTACCTCTGAATCCATCAATCTCCTCTTTGTCTCCTACCTGCTAGCTCCATCTCTAGGATCATTCTTCTACCAATGTATCCAATGTTCCTCCTCTGAACATGTCCAAACCATCTCAATCTGTCTTCTCTAGCTTTTTCTGCAAACCTACCTGTCTGTGTTGTCCCTCTAATCAACTTGTTCCTGATCCTGTCCATCCTTGTCTCTCCTAAATAGAATCTCAGCATCTTCACCTCCAGCTGTCTCCTGTCTTCTACCTATTCCTGGTGTCTCTAATCCATCCATCATGGCTGGTCTCACAACTGTCCCGTAAACCTTTCCCCTCACCTTAGCTGACTCTTCTATCACAGATCACTAATGATACCTTTCTCCAGTTGTTCCAAAAAGTATTTACTAATGAAAATAATAAATATCAGACACACCTTTCTTCCACAAAACAATACTTAATAAGAACATGGGTGTGGGAGCTACACTCATGTCTTACGTGTGGTCCTCGTATGAAAACAGGTATTGCATTTCCACCAAACAGCTCTGGCTGTGCACAACTCATCAATAAAACCCAGCTGCGTAATTGTTATTTACAGGTCCATATAAACTGTTTACAAGAGATTAGGCTTCCTATGTAAAATCACATCATTTTTAATCACCTTTCAATTCTCAAGGGTCACAAGAGAAGCCTGAACACGAACGGCAGCTCCACTGTAAGGCATCACTTTAATGTCAACTGACAATTAAACCAATTTATCAGATTTGTATTAAAAATGTGGGTCTAATTACTGCAGTGTGACCCACTGTACAGCTGTTTGTTGTACAGTCTATTAGATTCTCTTAGGTCTTCATTAAAAGGCCCAACTGCAGCCAACAACGTCAGCGATCCTTCCAATTCAGTCGCTCACTCACAAGTCAAGGCTGGAATAAACAGTCTATAAAAAATTTCGTCAGAGCCTAACCAAACCCAGGTCTCCCTTTTTCATCTATTTCATACAATTTATATTGCACCACACTGAAAAAAAAAAAAAAATATATATATATATATATATATATATATATTCTGTTACTAATAAAAATCAGGCTTTGGAGCAGCAGAGCCATGATCTAGGGAAGATTAAAGAAACCTTTTTATAAGTCATCTGCCCTCACACTGTCAACTCTCGGCTAAATAAAAAGCTTAGCAGGTGAAGAAAATTACATCCTGTATTTTTAACCACATGAATCCAACGGTGCTTCAGGTAATTGGACAATTGTACCGTAAAAATTAAATGTAAATAAAGAGCTAGAAAGAGGTTTTTACTGCTCCACCAATTGATTACTACATTTATATAGGACAATTCCTGCTAAATGCTTTATTTATTTTAAAAGTGCTGTCAGAACAGCAAACACCATTCGCTCTAATATACAGCTCCTTTAATTTTAATTATATATAAATTATTTTGGTCTCTGTGCTGCTTTATTCTCTTTGCTTGCAGCCCAACTGTTAATACACACCAGGCATCTCAAACTTGCAGCCTTTGGAACAATATTTTCCTACCTTGATATGAAAGTTGAATGTTTGCTCGGCCCAAAAGATTTATAGAGGGTTTCACTGCAAGTCAACAAAGCAGCAAATGGTTTTGTTGAATGCAGCCAGCGAAAGAAGTCTTTATATATTTTTCCTGTCTTTGCAGGTAAAAATACTTCAACTGTTCAACTGTAGTGTTTATCTTAATGATATAGTGAATAATCTTAATTTATCTCAACATTAATGCCTCTGCGTCTGCGCAAGAAGAAACTGCTGCTCGCTTATATCAGCCCAGAGCTTTCCATTCACATTAACACCTTTATCCAAAGCGACTCACAGAGAACAATTAACATTATCAAGGTTTGTGGTATATTAAGGCGTTATGAAACCCTAAAAGCAATGCAAGAAAAGTAAAGGCTTGGAGAACAATTTTGTTGCAAACCCATGTGTTTTTGTTTGGAGGGAAAACTGAACTAATGGTTCTAAGTTAATGATCTTCATTTTGCCAACTTTCTACTTATATTTCCATAAAACAGTATCTTGGAAACGACGGGTAGGAGAGTCAGGTGTGTTGCCCAGGGCGAACTGTGTACAAAGTTGGTTTTAAACAGAGGCTGCCTGGCTGTAAGTCCTGTCAAAACGGTGCCAGTTGCTCTATGCAAATTATCCTCTGGTGTAATTTACTCCACAGCCCAACCCTGAAAACGCTTAACTATCGTCATTTGTTTCTGCTGCTTCTCTGGCAGTGGTTTGGTGATTCAGTGGAAAGAGGTGAGAGACGAAGGACAGGGAATAGGTGTAGAGACGTGATGTACTGCAATGAATCAGCAACTGAGGAGTCAAAAATAATGTTCTGATAAAAAAAAAAAAAAATGGTATTTATCACTTAAAGCAGGACGAAATGTGGAGTCAGTGGCATGTAAAATTATAAAATGGTGTTTCATTTTGTGGTCTGTAGTGGGAGCAGTGACTGAAAGAAAAATCAGACGAACATGGACTTGGAGAATTAAATTTGGAATGTTTAATTTATCATATAAAAAATGATAAATTACATAACATTGACTGTCAGGTTAATCCATTATGCAAATAAATCTGAGCTGCAGCCTGAATGTAAAAGCTTCAGTTAAAGCTTTGACGTAAAGGAAGGAGCTTCAGGTTTGTTTCTCCCCGGTGTCTGTGTTTCCCTTTTGTTCTCCAGCCCTGAAAGTCAAGCTCACTGCATTACAGCTAATACTGCTGACTTGTGCTTTACAAGATGAATCGTAATATGTAAGACTTGGAACATACAGCGCAGTCATTACACCTGTCTCTTATACACATCTAGATGTGTATAAGAGACAGGGCCCAACTGCAGCCAACAACGTCAGCGATCCTTCCAATTCAGTCGCTCACTCACAAGTCAAGGCTGGAATAAACAGTCTATAAAAAATTTCGTCAGAGCCGAACGAAACCCAGGTCTCCTTTTTAACAGTCAAAGACCTGTCTCTTATACACATCTGTCGCTTAATTAACCTTTTTTTCCAGGCCATTTGAGGTATATTAAAGACACTTTGTATGGTATGCTAAATGGAACACATTTACAGAGTGAAGCCCTTTTCTGGTCTTAACAACCACTCAGAGCACTTAACATTACAAATGACATTCACCCATTCACACATACACATCTAAGCAGTGCTTTCTATAGCAGGCAGAGCTGTCAAGAGTAATTTATAAGTCGACGTCCCTTCAGGAAAAAAAAAAAAGGAAAATCAATTTTACTGAGCCTGACAAGCATTTTAATAAAAAACTGTGTGCCTTCTGATGGAAAGGCAGAACTCTTTGCTTCCATTCTCTTTGACAAAGCCCATTTCACAGGCCTGTACATCTCTACTAAAAGGTTCATTTTCATGTAATTTACATACAGCTCTGATCTTTACAGCAGAGAATTTCTCTGAAACCTAATATATAACCTAAATAATCATCACAGCCAAAGACTAGGTCAGATTCACAATGAGAATGTACCCAGGATACCTGCAAAGTCACCGCAACTACCTCCAGGGCAAATACAATGTCCAGGAAATGTGGGGATAAACAACAATAATTGCTCTCTGTGGTTTTGATTTCTAAAATGCATATTTTGGAAAAGTGCCAGTGGAAAGATGACTTAAAGAATTGAATTTTGGCTCATTGTATCTAACTGGGCACAGATATCCTTGGTCTGCTCAACATCATGGTGTTGGTGCACACTGGGAATGGAGCGTAATATCTTATTTTTTACTCTGAATGTATTCAACAAAACTTCACGGGTAAGCTTAATTACGTAAGTGAGTAAACTGTTAGGTCTGTTTGATTTAGATAATATGGACAGGATTGGTGAGCTAGCGGTTATTAAAGCAAACCTATGTCTGTAAAGCTTCTAATCCACAAGCTGCCACTGGGGGGCTCTGAGCATCGTGACCAACAAAACTTCCAGTAAGCTCAGCACCAGTGTTGGGACTACCTTTTTACTTGAAACGCTGTTACGTAACGAAACTACTTTTACTGGTAATTATTAACGTAGAGCGTTACCTTTCCCATTCAGTAACGCAGTTATTGTTTCTGTGGTGTAAAGGGGCTCGTTACTCTCTGTGGTCTAAATGGACGGTTTCTCCTGAGAGAGAACTGTATGGCAGTGGAGTCTGCTGCCTGTCAATGTGCGTCATGAGTGAAAGACGGCCGTGCACACTAACTGAACCAATGCCTTGAAAAGGAGCGATGATTGGTTGAAGTAGGTTAACGTTAACGGCTAAGCCAATCAGAAAGAGACATGGGCGGGTCTTCTTGCCTTATAGGGAAATGGACAGGCTCACACACATGCGAAGCAGTACAGCAGCAGACACGCACAAGCAAGACGACGGCAAGGGGCAATTTGAGGTTACAATAAAGATGTCTGTCAAAATGTCTAAACATCTATTTTGTTTTTATTGTACCACTACATTTCATTATGATAGTTGCTACAGAACACAACACTAAACTTTTTGACCTGCATCAAGTTCTGCGATGCACAGAATCAGCCCTGATGAGCCGATCATTTTCTTTTGTGCTCTGGCAATGAGTATCAATCAAAAATTATGTCAAAGACCAACATAAAAATGCTTTGTTGTTTTCTTTTTCTACAACATCTATCAGAATGAAAATTGTACACAACCCATGCTCTCCTTGAATGAATCAGAAACCTCCAGAAAAAAAAAGGAAAAATTGAGACTTCAGGCTAAAAAAAAGGAAATTATGTGGATGCAGTGTTGCAAAGATGGCGTGCCATTTGGTGCGTATGTGCAGTTTACACATGAAATGCGAGGTTGGACCGGTGTGCTGATGGTGGAAGCACTAAACCAGAACAGAAAAGAACATTCATGCACAGTCTCAACAGTTGCTCCTGGCACCCATGTGATCAGACCACTTGGGATGATATAACTGGACGTCTAATGAGGATTTTACCCTAACACATCCATGTTGGCTCCATTCTCAGTTACACATTGACTCATTTCCCAACACCTGACGTGATATTTTGTTTATTACAGGTTCATTTGTTCTTGGCTTAGTGTCCAAAGCTGTTCCAGAGGGTGGCAGCTTGTTAGTGGGAGGATTCTTTGATTTTCATCACAGATATTTACCCGGACAGACTGAGGACGGAGCCGTGTCACTGTGTTTGTCTGCAACATTGACTTTTTCTTTTTGGTGCCATTTTGCATTAGCTTGCTTGCTTGCTAAATTGGTGCAGTGGAGAGGCACCCATCTGTTGGTTTTGGCACTTGCACGGTGCTTCCCAGACCTCTGCAGTCGCAGCTCGACTGTCCGGGATCTATTTAACAATACACTGACACACAGGCAGGATCAGAATGCGAACATACACAGGGCTCTGGTAAAGCTCTCAAGATTAGGGATCAGGGAGTTTTGGCAGAAAGTTCATTATCTTTTCATCACAGTTTTCTCCAAGTTAGCATCTTTTACGTACTAAATGTGATATAAATGTACTTGCGTTATGTTGAGCCTGCAAGTAAAGAACAGTGAGTCCTGCATTAAATCCCCAGAGGAACCACCTGTCACTAATGGCATCTAGTGACAGCCTGCGTGTCTGTTGCAAAGAATTACAATGTAAATCTTCCCTGTTGTAGGACAAAGAAAGGGCAAAAACAATAATATTCTCAAAAACAGGGTTGACATTGGAATAATCAAGTCTGACTATGGTGGCTAAGCGGTTAAGGAAGCAGACCGGTCCTTCAGGTTCGAATCCACAGTAAGGCTCTCAGTATGGAGCAGTGTGAATTGGGTGCTTTTAGTTTAACAGCTGAAAGCATTAATGTTGATACAGGATGAAATTTGTTTTTACCTTTCCACTAAAAAACTGCAGCAGTAATTGGTTTAGTGTAACTCTGGGATTGGCATGGCATCTAGCAGTGGCAGGTGTCTTAAAAATTGTAATTAGACACAAAAATGAGATTAAAAAACACTGTTGCAATCCAGTGCCGCCACATTTAGGATGGTTTCCGTCACCGCTGCTCCATTCTGCCGCCACACACATTTAAGATCTGTAACGAGATCACACTCCCAGGGGACAAGCTCAAGTTCCCGCATATTGGAAGAAATAAAAGGAGACGCTCGTCCTGTTATATGAAAATAATATGGTATTTCTGCATGTCCTTGCAGGAAGGTTTCAAAGCTATTAGAGTGGTAATAAATGACTGCTGTCCTTGAATGCATGACAAAAATGTCTTTGTTCTTGGAACATTAAACCAAAACCAGGGACCTTTACCTCAAGCAGGAAGACCCGGGATGGAGTGTTTGTTTAGATGGCATCATGTTATGAATTAGAAAGTAGAGATAAGCTGTAATCAATGAGCCTAATGCAGTGACCAAAGGGAGAAACATACTGGGCTGTGATCCACGAATGGGCCACACGGGACACACTTGGGATAAGATTAAGAGATTACACCCGACATAAAGTTATTGTGACCAAGTAATACGCCAATGCTGTTCCACTACATTAGTATTCATCACATCAAACTCTGGCCCTGGAGATATTGATTGCTGAATGCCGGGTGCTAAAGGCCAGTCAAATAAAACTAAGAACTCGTGTCGATGAGAGTCCTAAAAGATCCCATGCGGATGAATAAGAGCTGGTGCGACCTTGTTTGACCTGAATCTGAACCAGCACGCTACATCTCACTCAGATTTTAGTTCTGCTGTGAATAAAAGAAAGCATGGCTGAGTTGTTCTTTCCTCTGGTTACCAACTAATTTTAGAAACCATCATGAACATGACTTCAACCAATACCAACAGATATTTAACAACCTAATCTAAGAGCCAAAATATTTATGTGAGCACATTTTTCAGCTACCAAATATCCCAATGTCTTAGTGACAAGAATGGACAGGATCAGGAACGAGGTAATCAACACAGACAGTGGATACATTGGTAGAAGACTGATCCTAGAGATGGAGCTACCAGGTAGGAGACAAGGAGGAGATTGATGGATGCAGTGAGGGAGGACATGGAGGTAGTTGGAGACAGAGTTGAGGACACAGAGGACAGGGTGAAATGGAAATTGTTGACTCGCTGTGGCAACCCCCTGAGAAAAGTGACAAAAGGAAAAGAAGAAGAAATATCCCACTGTCTTTAAGTCACTTATTCTGGATGCCATTTTCAATTCCATTTTCCAAAGTAGTTAATAGTATCGCAATGCCAGCCGTTTCCACAACTGTCACCCAAATCACACAGTACCATATTGCGTAACCTTTCCTGAGGGTGGTTAGCCCACTGCAGATTATGTGGGACGGTGCCAGGTTCAGAGAACATCAGTGCCAACCTGGCACCAACACTTTTTCCATTTATTCATTAGGAAAATCAATATGTAATGATATACCATATCAAAAACTTAAAAAAAACTTTTTCATTGAATTTCTGGGTCTGCAGTGTTGCAGACTACTTTTCTTGCTTCCAGTGGGCTAGCCAAACACATAAAGGCTCATAATATGGTGCAGTGTGAATCGGGTGACGGTCGTGGAGCAATATCAGATAAGCCAATCAAGATGAATTAAAGAACTTCCCTTGCTTGTGGAGACTGATCTCTGGTCAGAGGCTCTTTTTGTATTCAAACTTTCAACCAAACCTTTTTACCAACTATGCTGCCACAAATGGCACCTTCCAGAATGTTACAGTTGTGCCAACATTTTTTTAGAGTGTGTTGCCGGAGGCCTCACTTTCTAGATTAATAACAGTAGCCATAGCTTTGTCGGTTAAAATACTGTGAAGTGTTTACGTTTCCATTTTATGAAATAAACAGAAAAATGCAGGGAAAATTACTAAACTTCAGATTCATCATGCTGCATCGCACCAACCAGGGTTTGCATCAACACATTTTTCAAAAGTAAATTTGATTTTATGGCGACTCAACAATATGCTGCACAGACAAAATTAGATTCAGGAAATAAACCTGTCAATTTTAAAGTAGTGAAAAGAACACTGTCCACATAACATCTGTCAAAAATGAAATTTCCATAGAACATATGAAAATACAGCCTGGATTTCCATTCCAGATACATAATGACATAGGTGAAAATAGTCAATTTATTCTACATTATGTTCTCTTTTTTTCCCCCACATAGCAGGATAATTTAAAATGAGAAAAGACTGTGACACAGAAGGCAGTGGTAGGAGAAGCAGAAGGAACACAGGAGGAGAGCTGTGTCACAATGATGTGCTAATGGTCGTGTAGAGTCGGGTTATGATAAGCAAAATGACAAGGGAATTCACATCACCTGAATATCAAATCACCTCCATTGTCGTATCATCCACATACAGCAAAACCACATGGACCACGGCACCAGAGACCTTAGTCAATTAGATTTGCATTGAACTTTACTGAATGGCTTTTAAATGAGGATTGAACAGGAAAAAGGAACCCACTGTGCTTCTTTAAGGTGTAAAGATAAAAACAACAAAAACACAAATCAAACTACCATCCTTTGTTCGTCTGGTGCAGCAGCAGCAGCGTAAACAAAACCCACCCAGACTCTAATGTGAAGCAACAAAGTGAGGTCCCTAAATTTAAATGAAGTGCGCAGTAAAACTATTGTGTACTGACACTGGCCTGATTCTGAGTGTTTAAGTGGGTCATTCCAAACAGGTGGTTCCTAAACAAAAAGAGCTGCATTATTCCTGCTGATCACCTAACAAACTAACATTCACAGTCCATCCATCCATCTTTGTCCACTTATCCATTATCAGGTCACAGGGGCAGTAGTACCCACGAGCAAAGCCTTTGGGGCAGTTGGTGGTCTAATGGTTAAGAAAGCGGAATTGGGTCCGCAAGGTTGTTCGAATCCCCCTGCCGCCAAGTTACCACTGAGCATGGCACCGTCCCCACTCACAGCTCCCCGGGCACTCAAAGCTGCCCACTGTTCACTTTGGTGATGGGTTAAATACAGAGGTCGCATTTCGTTGTGTGCAGTGGTGTGAATCACAATGACACAATGACAAGGAGTTCGCTTTCCTCTCCTTAATCAAACTGCACCGTACCAGCCCCTTGTGAACCTTCCTGCAGGTCACCAATCATCAGGTAAACCCTGGAGTTCCACACCAATGAGAGAGGCATTGCCTCTGGGCCAAAAAATGCAACAAAAACTAGATTTACAGACTAAAGCCCAGCTCCAGCTCCAGGAACCACACAACAACATCCCAACCTGAAAGTTTTCTGAATTTTGGACGTGAGCATTTGTTTTTTACCCATCCACCGACCCTTTAGGTCCATGGACAGAAGTATCTGTCACACAGCAAGTTCTTCGATTCGAGCGGCTTGTATTTTTTAACAGCAGCAATAGCAGCCCCCCCTGGTCTAGGTGCCACTGCATCAAAGAGACTGACACCAGTCCATACCTTAGTATAGGTGTCCCTGACCAACCCTGACTAACAGATCTACTGCCAGTGAACCTGCAATGCACCTCCTTCATGAACAACTGCTCAGGGAGTAGGCAGTACAATAAAAAACCCAAGGAACACACAGAACTGTGTATTAAAACACACCTCAACAGTGAACTACTGAAAACTACTACTACATGATGACAGATGCAAACACAAAGGTACTGATAACTGAACCAGTGTCACAGATGTGGTGGCTTACAGTCAGTTTTCAGCGTTTAGCACTAAAGCCAATGAGAGACGTCTCCCTTTTAGGTCTGTGATTTATGGACACTAAGCATTTCCTGTTTACTACAGTAGTAGTTCAGGGAAGAAACTGAATAGGACCAGTGTTGTAAAGAAAACAGTGCAAACCTTGGAGATTTATGAACCGCAAACATGTGGGCATCAGGCAGAGGAGCTAAGAAAGGTGTTATGATAATGAAGAGCAAGAGCAAGGAAGAGCAATGAACCATGTTGGGCTTAAGATTTTACTTGAGTTTGAGTAGGTCTTGATTTTGTAAACAGCTCCTCAGTAAACTTGTGTAGCAGCAACGTCGCTACTTGTTTATATAATGTACAAACATGTGATCATTTCTTCTTCTTCTTTCGGCTTGTCCCTTTTTTCAGGGGTAGCCACAGAAAATCAATTTTCAGTTTTCCATCTGCCCCTGTCCTCTGTATCCTCAATTCTAACTCCAACTACCTCCATGTCCTCCCTCACTGCATCCATTAATCTCCTCTTTCCATTGTCCATTGTCCCTCCTCTGAACATGTCCAAATCATCTCATTGCCCATCTAATTCCTGATTCTGTCCTTACCTGTCTCTCCTAAAGAAAACCTCAGCATCTTTAACTCCTCCACCTTCAGCTCTGTCTCCTGTCTTCTACCTATTCCTAGTGTCTCTGATCCATCCATCATGGCTCGTTCTCCCTTTCTTTCACTCACACATATACTCTGTCTTGCTACAACTGACCTTCATTCCTCTTCTCTCTAGTCCAAACCTCCACCTCTTTAGGTTCTCGTCTAGCTGTTGCCTACTCTCACAGATCACAATGTCGTCTGCAAACATCATTGTCCATGGAGACTCCTGTCTGACCTCATCTAACAATCTGTCCATCACCTAATCAAACAAGAATCTCCTGTCTTCTACCTATTCCTAGTGTCTCTGATCCATCCATCATGGCTGGTCTCACAACTGTCCTGTAAACCTCTCCCTTCACCTTAGCTGACTCTCTTCTATCACAGATCACTCCTGACTCTTTTCTCCAGTTGTCCCATCCCACCTATTCTTCTCCTCTCTTCCACAGTCTCCACCGCACTGAACAGTTGATTCTTAGTATCTAAACTCCTCCACCTTCTCCACCTGTGCTCCTTGTAACTTCACCATTCCACCGTTCTCCCTTTCTTTCACTCACACATATACTCTGTCTTGTTACGTCTGACCTTCATTCCTCTTCTCTCTAGTCCAAACCTCCACCTCTTTAGGTTCTCTTCTAGTTGTTTCCTACTCTTAGTGCAGATCAGAGTCCTGTGCAAACATTATCTCCCATGGAGACTCCTGTCTGACCTCATCTGTCAATCTGTCCATCACTAAAGCAAACGAGAAGTGGCTCAGGGCTGATCCTCGATGCAGTCCCACCTGCACCTTAAAGTCCTCTGTCCTTCCAACAGTACACCTCACATGACCATGTGATCACTAGTTTCTGTTATTAGCAATGCTTTTCAAGTAGCATGAGCGATAACAGCGTAGTCCAGCTAAAGCACAGTCAAACTCAGACCTACTTTAAGTATTTGATGCATCTGCACTGAGATAATGAACGCCATAAGACCATACGCGGCATTTTTAGTCAGTGTGTTCTATCCATTTACCTGACTTTATGTTTTAAGCAGCAACCTGTTAATGAGAGCAGCAGCTGGGTGAAGTTGACTAGTGAAGCAGCACATGCCCATCAACAGAAGCTGGTGTTCAAACAAGGACCTGGCTGTTGAATAGGGATGAATCCATGCATGCATTAGCGCTGTTTGCTTGTGATCAAACCCCGGGGAGACCGTTGCCTTTACTGGCTTCTCTAAATTACATTTTCTACCCTTCATCATTTTTGAACGCCAAGACAGAAAAGGTCTTGTGTTGGGGATTTTATAAAAGCGAAAAACAGCAATAAAAAGGAAGAAAATCACCAGGAGGAGAGGAGAAAAACTACAGACAGCTCAGATTGTCGTCTGTCATGTCGTGCAAGCTGGTAGTTGGATGTCACTCTTTTTTTTTTTGTGCCAATGGAACAAAATCCATCTAAAAAATTGAATAGCGTGGTGAGAGTGGAGGAGTGAAACAGCTGTTACTTGTGAATTACTACGCTCAGAAGTACTTCATAAGAGATGGGTCTTGATTGTCAGCTATGTGATCTAGATGTTTAAAAAAAATAGCAGAACAAAAAGCCATTTTAAGGCTTGTTATCTTAACCAAGTGCCTGAAAATAGAAAAGAATTGTTGCGAAAAACCTCTTCAAGATGTATTTAAATAAAGTCAGTTCCCATACTTTTATCATTTTAGTTGTGTTTTTTGTAAGGTCTGTTCTATGACGCAATGTTTTGTAACAAAAACAAAGGGTCCCAGAGTGGGATAAGGTATTTTAATTGATTTGTAAAATAATTTAATGTTGGGTAGTTTTATACAGAAGGCTGTTGAAATCCCTGGTCCTTTAAAATAGAATTCATTACTTGTTCTTTATTTAAACAGGTGAAAACAACAACATCTCTTGCGGCTCAATTTAAATACCGTTCTTTTTATCCACGCTGCCTCTAGAGGCCTAATTAATACCTTAAAAACACAATTACAATGATATTCAGTAAAGAACTCAGGCCCCGGCATGTGATGCAGAGAGCATGATGGTCAGCGGTCAGAGCTGATCACGTGGACGTGCAAGTCTCTGACATTACAGGACTCCGTCTCCAGAAATACAGCCCAGATGCAGCAGGCCAAGTGTGACGGCAGCCAGAATGTGACAATAAACACGGTGAACTCTGCTGCCATCTGCCCTTCAGCTGCAGCTGGACCTCGTACTCAGAATAATGGCCGGGTATTAATACACAACAGCATGGACAAGGCTGAGTGGACTTTGGGATAGACAATGGAATTAAAAAGCACCGAGCCTTGAATCACTTCAGCTGCAGACTGTTCTACAAATCAGTTCAAAACATTTCTCCACAGGAGAGGAACGACTCAGCTGCTCCATCACAGTGAACTGCTGAGGCCCAAGCGGTTCAGGTTCTGATCTACAGACCACGCAGTTATGCAACAGCCTTTCACCAAGCAGGATTATTGTTATTATCGAAAGCATATATATATATATATGCTATATATATATATATATCTGCTATATATATATATCTATATATATGTATGCTATATATATATATATATATATAT
>JAFBJS010000973.1:149759-178342 GCA_016785265.1 Paraplagusia blochii
CAGCTTTAAAGCCCTTAATATATATATATATATATATATGTATATATATATATATATATATATACACACATATGCATATATATACATACATACATACATATATACATACATACACATATATACATACATACACATATATACACATACATACACATATATACATACATATATATATACATTTTTTTTTTTTATTATTTTAATTTATTCTTATTGTCCATCATCTCCTGGGGAACATATACAGCAAATGAAAAAGTTTCAGAAAACTGGAGTAAATAACAATTACGTCATCCCACGGTGTACCTTCTGCAGCATGAGAAGTAAATTGTTCTTCTCCTTCTGGAAGTTCTCCCTCTCCTGCTGCGTCTGTAAGGTGATCTGTGACGACTGTTTCTTCAGGGTCAACAGTCGTTCCTGTGGAGACAGTAACAATCTCTGAATTACACTGGAGGAACTGGAAGAATAAGTTCACAAAAAATTCAAAACTAGATGTGTATAAGAGACAGTCAATATATAAGAGACATTAGAAACATATTTTCTTCACATAAACAAATGAGAATCTGAAAAATTAGTTCATTTTGTTTTCATACGTCCAATTATAATTTAAATCAAATGCTCACTGGTGACTCCTTCAGGTGCACCTGCTTCTCTACTGTAATGAGTGTTTAATTAGTCTGGTTAAATGACAATATGTAGCAGTGTTTGGAGATTTATTTTAAAAAATCTTAGGTGTTTTGATTGAAGGTGCAACCATTGTCAGTGCCAGATGGCTGGTCTTATGATTCCAAAACCTGCTGAGCTGCTGTTTTTACGCACGACCCTTTGTAAGGTTTACAGAGAACTGGCCCAAATAAAAAAAAAAGAAATTCCACTGATCAGCACTTCTTTGTCTTGAAGACTGCTGTAAGACATCAGAGGAGCGTGACCTGAAGGTTCCAAGTTCAACAGTTTCTCAAATATGCACTTGTTACAGCCAAGGCCTGGAGAAGGCCATGTCTGAAATACACAACCTTGAAAGAGAAAACTCTCACTAACATTATTAATGGTTACACAAAACAACCAAACGAGTGATCACTGAGCCTAGAAGCAGATTAAACTTTGAGGCTACAGACAAGCAGAGGTTAAAAGTAATGAGGACAAAATTAAACTGAATGAACTTCCACTTTAGATCTTCCTGACATTTTGAACACTGATCCAAGTTAATTAATCAAGCAAGACACCACAACAAAGGAAAAATCTGTTGTTCTGGTTTCTGGTTCTGGTAATTATTCAGAGGAGAATTACCTTTTACTTAAAAAAAAGAAAAAACACACAGAAAATAATCAAAAGAAACTGTCTCTTCAATTCGGAGGCGAAGTGGTTCATCAACAAATTAAAAAACTAATAGATGCAGCTCAACACTGTTGAACCTAATAACATCTTTTATTGCTGCATTATCCGAACAAAGGCGTCGTTAATGTTAATGAGTGAAGGAGTTGCAGCTGCTCCAGCGTAGATGAGTTTGAAGTGTCTGCCGTTAAAACATGTCTGTGAATCTGATTAAACCAACTATGAAAGAAGAGAAACATGGACCTGAAACCCTGGAGGTTCTGTAACAACAACAGCAACAACAACAGCAACAGCTGAAAGGATGAAGAGACTAAACTGATCTTGAGTCACAAAGAGCTGCATCACAATAGGTAAGAGAGCTGATCATCTCCTACTTGTCCCTTTTTTAGGGGTTGCCACAGCAAATAAACATTTTCCATTTCATCTTGTTCTCTATCTTGATCTCTATCTATCTGTTCTCTATCTCTACTCTGACTCCAACTACCTCCATGTCCTCTCTCACTGCATCCACCAATCTCCTCTTTGTCTCCTACCTGGTAGCTCCATCTCTAAGATCATTCTTCAACCAATGTGTCCACTGTCCCTCCTCTGAACATGTCCAAACCATCTCAATCTGTTTCTCTAGCTTTTTCTCCAAACCTTCCTGTCTGTGTTGTCCCTCATCATATCATCATATCACCTCATTCCTGATCCTGTCCATCCTTGTCTCTCCTAAAGAGAATCTCAGCATCTTTAAATCCTCCACTTCCAGCTCTGTCTCCTGTCTTCTGTCTATTCCTAGTGTCTCTAATCCATCCATCATGACTGGTCTCACCACTGTCCTGTAAACCTGTCCCTCCACCTTAGCTAACTCTCTTCTATCACAGATCACTCCTGACACTTTTCTCCAGTTGTTCCATCCTGCCTGTACTATATTCTTCAGTAGAGTAGTTGACCAAAAGAGTGAAGTGCTGCTTTTACGCAGTATTGATATCTGTCTATGTGTATGAATAAATGTTTTGATACTGCATGAAAAGAAATTTGCATCACAGAATAAAATGCACGTGTATGTAAATATATAATAAATTCTTGTGAGCCCAAAATAACATACTGTGTTTTAGATTCTCTAGCTGGTCATTGATTTCAACTATTTAGCATACTCAGTGTTACACATCAAAATGTCTGATGTGGGGCTGATGGTTTTATGTTAGGGACATCATCACTGCTTCCTGCAGCTTTAATTAAACTACAAAGTGAGAGATTGAAGCATTTTTCAGGTAAGAAAAAATCTTTCAGCACATGATTAAAACTATCGGTCACCAACTGCCCACAATCTTTGCCAGAATGTGAATGCTCACACGACTATAACTCAGTTTATTGTATACTTGACTCATCTATCTATGTTATGTTACCAATAGTATGTCGGTGGCTTACGTAGATCTTCCTGCATCTGCGTAACATAATTGTCTCAGTCTTGCTTTTTCTTTTCTTTTTTTCTCATCAGTAAATGAAAGCAAACTACTGGTCATTGTGATGCAAGCACAATGATGTAAACTGGAAGTTAAACCGTTACCCCCCAGACCCAAGTCTGCTTCCCAAACCACTAAACCAATACTCACCTCATGGTTTTCCTATTCCCAGCCTGATATCAATAAAGTTATTATATTCTATCCATAGATGATGTCTTTTGTTTTGAAAATCTTCAGCAGCTAACAGGAAACGGCAATAAAGTTTAAATCTGATAATATCATACTGAGAGGGCTAACAAACTCTGGAAAACAAATTTTAAGAGTCTTCATATATATGAGAGTCTGCATATATATGAGTGTAAAAAATGTAAACTAACGCAGAGTTGCTGTGGACAACCAGCGTGTGTTAGATCCCAAATGTATCAGTGAAGCCTGAATACATTTTTAAAGTGCACAGCAAAGTATGAACCAGTGTAAGTGGTGTACGGTCTGACTACTGGTACTTTTGTATTTGGACCCCTGGTGTTTTCACCATGTCAGTGCTGAGCCTCAGTGAACATAGAGCTGATTCTTCTACTTTAAAGACATGTGGTGTAAATGTATTATCTAAGCCTGGCATTCCATTTGTGACTGAGACAGTTTTGGTCCAACATCAGTATTTTATTAATGTTACTTTATACCAGTGTTGGTCCTTAAAAAAAGAAAGAAAAAAAGAAAGTGATACTTTAATTATAAGAAATTTTAATTATAAGAAATTACTGTGGAGACACCAGTAATTGTTTTAATTGCTGTTAACAAGTTAGTTCAAGTTACAACTTAAGGATGGAAATTGCCTTAAACACACAAATATGAAAAGAAAAACAGATAACCGAGTGTAAATGTGATCATTTAGATCAGCAGATGCTTTGACTTTGAGTCCAATCAAGGTTCTGATCTGTGTTTCCATGTGTTTATCCTTCAATTGCCTTCTACGAGTTAAACACCTTCATTTATCTGACACTGTCACCGAGTCCACGCACAAAACATTGAAACATATTTGAAATACGAAGCTGTCATAAGAGAAACCAGTGTCCCTGAGACTAAATGTGACACATGAGCATCTACCGCGCTGAAACAACGACGACATCGTCATAATACGGCATGAAACATGTAAACTGTATAAATATGACTTTAATCCGCTTCCCATAACAACTGCATTTTACTAAAACAGTGTCGTAAACATTTTAAAACGTACCTGTTTGTTGTCCTGTTCTTTCACGCTGTGAACTACGGCTGCTTCAGGGCGCAGCCATATTGGACCATTTGAAGGAAGGAAGCTCTTCAGTTCTATACACATGCGGACTTCACCTAGCGACTCGGAGGAGTAATTGCACCCTTTGAGCGCCGATTTGTAGAAATTATTAATTATAAACCCCCGCTTCCATATAATATTTATGGGGGAACAATCGTGTTATCCTTCTCTGGACCACTCCCTCCTCTAGACCAGTGCTACCCAACCACTGGGTCGGGGACCAGTACCGGTCCGTGGGTGGATTGGTGCCGGGCCGCAGTGAAATAATGTTTCCTTTTGGCCCCATCTGTCTATTCCTTCCACTTGATCCATACCCATATCAACAAAAGAACTGACCAATAGAATGGCTAGGATTCCATCATCAATAATGCAACTATATTTGATTAGGAAATATTTTCTTAGTGAAGACAAGAACAATAAACTAACAATGACGCAGAGTCATTGATACAAGATTCTAACCTTGTATACCGGTCTGGTAGGAGAAAGTTATAGGCTGGGTGCACTTGAGAAATCCTTGTGTGCATGCACGGTTAATTCGGGTAGGAAGAATTTATAGGTAGGAAAATATTTCAGATAACTGGAATTTTTCATTTTACTAAGGGGTATTTACCTGCCACAACTTAATGACCGGTCCGTGGTGCAAAAAAGGTTGGGGAAGACGGCTCTAGACCACTCCCTGCTCCACTTGACAAAGGTGTGAAGAGTTGTTTTGGTCACAACTTCTTGAGACCCAGACTGCTCTGATGGTGTTGAGTAGTTGTTGTAGTCTCAGCCTTCTAGAGAAGGTTGCTCTGGTATCATTGAGCAATTACTTCCAGGGAACCAGCCTTTGGTGCCAGCCCTGGTGGCGGGAAGGGGAAACACCTTTCAACTCCAAAAAGAGGTCCAGTTGCTGACAACTAAACTTTTTGAACATCATGCCTTGGGTGAATGACTTCCACTTGAAGTTTTAATTGCTAATAGAGGAAGGTTTGGAGAAAAATCTAGAGAAGACAGATTGGGATGGTTTGGACATGTTCAGAGGACGGCCAGTGGTTATTTGGGTAGAAGAATGATCCTAGAGATGGAGCTACCAGGTGGGAGACAAAGAGGAGATTGATGGAGATTGATGGATGTAGTGAGGACAGGGAGGTAGTTGGAGTTGGAGTAGAAGATATAGAAGACAGGGTGAGATGGAAATTGTTGACTTGTTGTGGCAACCGCTGAAAAAAAAGGGGACAAGCCGAAAGGAAAAGAAGAGGAATTGCTAATGGGATGAGGGTTATCTGTGCTGCTGATGCTAAGGCAGACATTGTCCACTGAGGCTCAGTGCAAACACATTTTTTAAGGTATAAATAAATACCTCATTGTGAGAATCTCAAGGACAGAGTCGAGAATTCTGGTGGTGTCTGCTAGCTTTCCGTCCTGTCATGTTTCTTAGAGTGGGGACAATTACTGAAGCTCAAATTAAATTTTTTCAGAACAGGGATTTATAGCCAGGCAGAAAAACACAGACATTGTCTGAAAGCTAAGTGTTCGGTGCAGCCTGATAACGACAGCTCTTTGTCCGTCTGCTGATAAGACAGAAGAAGAACGTGAGGTTTTCACAGTAAAAGAGAAGCACAGTGTTTTATTCTGTTGGCTGAGTTCTCAGGTCACGTTCAGTCAGAAGGCTGGTCAATCAATAAGAAGCACGTACTGGACAAATGTAATTAGCATCGAGGCTACAGTCTCTGGTGGTATTTACATTCTGGCTTCTGGATAAATATAGCCTCCGGCATCTGAGGGTTTCCTCCGAGGGCTTTGTTGATGGTGTTCTTGTTCTTCTGATTTTACCAGAAATGCAAAGTTCCTCCAGTGATGTTGAGACTCTTCGGCTTTGTCTTTGAGAGAGAGCTTCGTCTTATCTTCTTTGCCTAATCTTCTGACGGTGCCATGCTCAGAGCACAGCAGTGGATTCGAACCTGGAACCTTCCAGACTGCTTCCTTAGCCACTAGGCCACCACTACCGAACAAATTCTTGTTGTTAGAGTAGATGGATAGGTTAATGATTAACAGATTAACAATAACTAACACGGTGTGGGGGTGTTTAGTAATTGCAATATATATTTCACTATGTCAATATTACCTATGACCTGACTGAGTTTGTATTGTATAATATTATATTACTGCCATTACCACTAATACTATTATATATGTGTGTTTATATATATATTTACATATATAAATATATATATTTTTATATTTATATGTTTATTTATATCTATATACACACATATATAATCGTAAGGGTCGCGTTATAATATTTATTATACTATTATACTATCATATGTGTGTATATATGTACATATATATACACACACGTTTATATATCTTTATATATTTATATATACACACACACACACACATATATATATAATAGTATAACAAATAGCAATTTTACCTTAGTGTATATATATTAACATACAGATATACCCGCACATGTACACTCATATACATATATATTACAGGCAAATATTTCATGTCCAACAGTATATTTATTATCACTGTACATATACACGCAAAAATACACACATGCACACCGAAGCCCACCTATGACCAATACATATGTTAGTACAAATATATATGTAAACATACCCACATGCACACATAAACACATGTTGATTGTGCAAATGGCTAAAAACGTAACTATTTTGCCAATTCTTTTAGATCAAATGTTTCCCTCAGATATGACCTACCTAAATTAGTCAATATAAATGTAAAAAAGTTGGAAAGGTTATGTTCGTATTTGACAATTTCCAGATTATTTTCATCTTCTTGTGCTGGTTGCTTGAGCTAATTGACAAAGCAGGTACGGAGCTTCTCGGGTTTCCGTCTATTTCTGTGTTTCACTTCCCGTTACCACAGGAGGCCTCATAAAAGATCCTGTCACAACACCAAAAGGTCTTTGTTTGTAAGTGAAGAATACTCTCTCTCTGGCCAGTTGAAACCCAACACTTCCCTCTGCAAGTTTCCTGAACCAACCAGAAAAAAATGCAAGAAAAAGTTGAATGAAAGTTTGGCTAAAACTCAAACAATTTCAACAGGTGCTAAGTGGAAGTCGAAAGGCTCCGATCGGCCTCTGTTGACTGTTTGGCAAAAAAACCACAAAGAGCGAGCGAGGCTAACGTGTTTTTGTTCCCTCAGGACTCACTTTCTTCTCCTCAGGTTGTTCCTCTTAAAACCTGAACAGTCGCAGTAACCCTGTGGTGAAACTGTACGCCTCTGAGGGCCAGGCTCCAGCAATGACTGTGTCAGTGTGTGGGTTTCTGGTCTAGCTATACTTGTGGGGACATTTTTGCAGAAGTGCGAGAGAATAGAGTGGAGGATACAGAGGACAGGGTGAGACGGAAAATGTTGATTTGCTGTGGCAACCCCTGAAAAAGACCACGGACCTGGTCTGGTCAGTGGCCTAGTGGTTAAGGAAATGGACTTGGGTCTGCAGGTTCTATTCCACCCACTCCCAGGTGATCTATCTAGTATTGATGAATACGTAGCAGACAATCAGAATAGTGATGGTTGATTTTCCAACAATCTTGTCCACAAATGTCCTCCAACCCTGGAGTGACCCTTATCTCTCTGTGAAGTACCCATAAAGCACTAAAAACAGTCTGTGTGTGTTCCTTTCCCCTCCTGGGTTGCCATGGCAGTGGTGTAGAGGAGTTTGTGTGGTGAGGAATGCAAAGATAACGCAAGGCAGGGCCGCACCTCTCTTACACACTCTCCCTCACACACACACACACACACACACCTCTAACAATACACAAAGCCACCCTGTAGACTTTCAATCAGCGACGCGTCGTCCTGCGATGACGACGTTTCTCCGCTGCATCCGTGCTGACATTCCAGTACCTGCCGCTGCAGGTCTGCGCTCCCTCTGTCTGCAGAGGTCGAGTTTCTGTGGCTCACAGCCCACAACAACAACAACGCCATGACCTGGGATTTTCACCCACGGTCGAGAGATGGCGTTTGTTGGAGGTTTTTTTTTTCCCGTCATCTCTCTGTAGTTCTTCCAGATCAGTCATGATCGCATCAATGCGTCACGTTTTTTATCGCAATGTTTGGTTAGTGTCACATAATCTGACATTTATTCTTCTTAAGACACAGAGAAAGATGAGCAGATTTGATTACAATGAGAGAATTGGGAAAAAATGTTTCTAAAAATGTTGTGAATTATAAAAATCATTTACAATTAACTTTCATCTAAGGTGAACACCAGAAAAACTAAACCAGGGAAAACCTAATCTCATCGACTTGTAAGTGATGACCAATCATTCCTTAGTTCATTAGAATTTACTTCAAGGGTGTCAAACATAGGGCTTGCAGGCCAAAATACGTCCACGCTTTTGGACGTGAATGGCCCGTGAATCACGAAAGTCAAAATATCACAGTGTTGGTCCAGAAAAATTCTTACCCCTCAACAATTATTGTTGACCTCTGGTGACCTCTGTTTTAAAGTTTACATCAGAATTGATCAAACTAAGGCCCGAGGGCTGGATGGGGGCCACTGGGCTTTTAAATGTGGTCCGCAAAATTTGACTATTAATTTATATAATCACTATCCCGCCTTTCCTGCCCATCTTAGTTCACACAAATGCTCAGACTATATTCTGCAGAACTAATTATGGCCCAGGAGGAGATTTTATTTACCTTCTTTGGACTCCACATTCTTCTTCTTCGTCTTCTTCTTTCAGCTTGTCCTTTTTCAGGGGTTGCCACAGTGAGTCAACAGTTTCCATCTAACCCTGTTCTCTGTATCTACTACTGTTACTCCAACTACCTCCATGTCCTCCCTCACTGCATCCATCAATCTTCTCTTTGTCTCCTACCTGGTAGCTCCATCTCTAGGATCATTCTTCTACCAATGTATCCACTGTCCCTCCTCTTAAAATGACCTAATCATCTTAATCTGGCTTCTCTAGCTTCTTCTCCAAACCTTCAACTCATGACTGTACATCAGGGGTCCCAAACTCAAATAGGTTGAGGGCTACCCAACTGCTTGTTCAATAGAAAAGAAAAAAAAATCCAATTTCCAATAGATTCTGTGTAATACAACACTGAACCAGAAGGAGACTGTGGATCAGGGTTTTGGGAACTATAGGATTTACCAAAAAATGTGGAGAACAAATCTATAAAATATTATTATAAATTCAACTTTCATATCAAGGTGGGGGCCGCGAAATATCGTTCTGCGGGCCGCAAATGGCCCACGAGCCCAATTTTGAGACCCCTGTTCTACATAGTCGAGGAAAATGACCCTCACAGTTCTCCTGGGACATTCAAGTCCGCTCTAATAACATTCCAAATTTTGTTGTAGTGATTTATACAGTTTTATTTAATAAGGTATAGTGTCTTCTTTGTCCAGGACATCAGTCCAACAGTGGTCCAGTGGACGCGTCCTGCGGGCTGTAACAGTAGCCCACCTTATCTGAACATGTTAACCTACTCAGTGAGACAGAGAATCAGCAGCTGCTCACTTTGTCTTTGGCTCTGGCTTCACTCAAACCTGTTCCCCACCGCTGACCCCTGTGACCTCGGACTGGACCGCTGCCCTGCTCAAATACTTAACACATGAAAACACAAACAAGGATGTTGGTGGGGTTTACACACACACACAGGTAAACACACAAACACATCCAAACGCATAGTGAAAAGCCATCTGCCAGATGCATTTGTCATCTACAGATGCCAAGGTTGGTCCTGGACACTGGCTGTGTGAGAGGTGGAAGGTTAAGGAGATAGAGAGGTTGGACAAAAGAGGAGCCCAACCAATGAAAACGCAGTTTCCATGAAATGATTACAAGTCACTGTGATTCAATCCAGCGTTGTTGGAAAACTCCAGACTGATTTTTTGATGTATCATTTCGTGCGCGATGTAAATCCTTTGCCAAACTCATATGTTTTCCTGCAAAAAAGTACAAGTATGTTAGAAAATATTACTAAATAACGAAATATTTTTCTACAAAACCTCCCTGACATGACATTTGTGCTTTTTCTGCTTGTAAAAATTCAGCAAGTGGCCCAGAACGACCCTCTGCTGGACTGGTTTTGGCCCACGGGCCATATGTTTGACATCCTAGGTCTAAATTCATCATGCAATTCTGTTGAAACTCATTTATTCATTTCATTTCTTCAACCACTTATCCATTACTGGGTTGCTGGGTTGCAGTCTCCACCACTGCCACCCAAATCACACTGCACCATAATGTGAGACTTCCTGTGGGTGGTGTAGAAACTTCCAGTGGGATTTTTGTATGGACTGAACACCTCAGTGGCAACCTGGCTGCAGACCCAGGTCGTGCAATGTAGGTATAGGAACACCTGCCATATAGAGTACAGTACATTTTCCACCCCAAGTTTTAAGGGAGCGTCTACAACTGGTCTGCTCTCACAAGTAAAATATGGTGCTTCAAATATAAATATCAAATAAACCCAAATGTCAGCTATTTCATCTGATTTATTTGATCATTTACAGTGAGGTAAGACAGTGACGACCAGTCACAGCTGAGTCAAGAATCATCCTGACAGTCTTGTCTCTGTATCCTGACAGAAACCAGCCCCAGTGACTCATCAGTCAAGGCAACATCTCCAGCTTTGACCTGTGGATCATCTTCAGGTGGAGTCAGGTTCAGTCCTGCAGTCGATCAGACGACGTGGCCTGGAGCAAACTTTTCAAGACGAGATGAACAGGTTGGATTTAACGCCTCCAGGTCAAACTTGTTTTGCTGTTGTTTCGCTCTTGGTGCCTCAGGTTACAAAGACAGAAGTGATGATGACGACGCATTGTCTTCAATTGGTTTTACCTTGATTTTTGTAAGACAGAGAAAAAGTGGTCCATTGAAAAGAGGTTGAAGAGCCACTTCTGGCTGTGGAGCCTCAGGTTGGAGACCCCTGGTCTGAACAGCAGCCTTATTGAGCCTATGTGAAAATGCTAGATAACTGAAATAGCTGTTGCTGTGTGTGGCTTGGTTGAGAATCTTTGTATGTATATATAGATACATACATATATACATATATATACATATATTCATCAATACATGTACAAATATGCAAATACATATATGCATACATACATACTGTATATACATATAGAGTATGTATGCCCATACATAGATAAACATATATAGATGTACATGCACATAAACATACATATACACAAATATACATGCATGCACAGACACACATATACATATATGCATACATGCATATATACAAATACAAATGCATGTACATACATACATAAATACATACATACATATATAAATATATAAAACATAAATATGCATGCATACACATACATTTGCATATATGCATACATACATATATACAAATATAAATGCACGTACATATATACATATACATACTGTACATGTATACGCACAAATATACATTCGGTATGTGTATTCATACATACATACATACATACATACATACATACATACATACATACATACATACATATAAACACATAAATATGCATGCACATACATATACATATATGCATGCATTTATGATGTATTTATATTGCTAATTTCAGGAATAATGAGTGAAAATCAATTCCCACTTGTAGGTGCAGGTCTATATCTGTAAAAACAACAATAGTGAAAACAAGAAATGGAAATAGACGAATTACGAAGCTTCTTTCATCCAGGAAGTTCATCTGAAACTAAGGTTGAAGCTGCTCTGTTATGTTGAGTCGTGTTTATAAAGTTTCAGAAGATAAATGTTTTGGTTCAGAGCTGAAAGTGAGTCTCTAATTTGAAATATCATGTTTTACGGCGCACTCTGCTGATTTGAGCAGTTTCTCCGTCTCCTCCTGTCTGTCATGTGATGTGCAGTGATTACAGGAAGACACTGACAGTCCTCGTCGTCAGTCAGACTGACTTTGACCACACCGTCTCTGTCTCTGTCTGTCTGTCTCACTTCTCCCTGTCTTAGTCACACTGAGGAATGAGGAATGAATGAGGAAACACAGCAGATCAGGAGAGAAAATACTGAAAACAAATATTTATAAATGAGAATCTAAACAAAACTAACAACAGCTGAATATTTATTTAGATAAATAACAGTCCAATCATAACATCCTGAAAAATGTATATTTATATATATATATATATGATGACAAAATATTTTTTCCATTTTTTCCTTTCATCAACCTACAGAAACCCTGAGTGGGCCAATTTTGGCCTTCAGACCTTATGTTTGACACCCCCAATTTATAACAAACATTTTACTCTCCCCTCTACCTTATCTTATCAGCACCCCACGGGCCATGAACCTCATGTTTGAGACCCCGACTCAAGATCTAACTCAAGCAATATTATTATTTTATTGTTGGAAACATTAGGGTCTAAGTTTCTGACTCGCAGGCCACGATTGGTCCAAAGATTTTACAGGCGGGCCAAGTCGGGAGCGATGCTTTTCGCCTCCTCTATGCCATCTACAGAGATACGTGGGTATTGCATGGAATAGGACAGGCAAACATTTAGTTACTCACTTCAGCTTACCTCATCAGCCCTCCTGGAACCCCATGAACCCTATGTTGAAAACCACAGCTAAAGGTATGTTTTGCTAAAATGCACTTGGGTCCTTAAGGTCCCTGGTTCGAATCCCGCTGCCGCCAAGTTCTCAAGTTCAACCTACTTCTTATTGGTTGCAGTCTTTTTGATAAATTCGGTGGGGCCGGATTACAGAGCTGAATGGGCCACATCTGGCCCCCGAGCCTTATTTTGCCCATGCTTGCTCTGAATTATCCCTTGCATTATTTTCCAAATATCTCTAATGAGAATTGATGGAATGTGGATTAAATGGAGCAAACAGAGCGCCACATGCTGGCTGCTCCAGATATCCAGACTAATGAGTGGCTCTGTGGGGAAACACATGATAGCCTGGTCTGTGGACGGTCATCATGAGACACTAATGTCTCATACCGAGGGACACATTAGCATGCTGCTTGAGATTCAACCTCTGAATGTTGCTTTGACAGACAACCATACAAACACCCAGTCTCCCTCCCCCGCCTCACCCCTAAATATCACCAGGAATCTCTCTCTCTCTGCCAGAGCGGTTGCTCTGCGGCGTCACCTTGTATGATCTCCAGGATTTGTCAGTGCCTTGCTCACTAACTGGTGTCGTGGAAGTTGTTTGCACCAAGCTGTGAACTTTGGAACTAATGTGTTGACACTTCCAGGTCCTCAACAAAGGAGCAGTTCCTGTAATTGGCCAATAACAACCCCCGCCCCCCAACTTCAGCCTCTCATCCACTCACTAGTCGACTCAGAGAAACACTTTCTCATCCTTTTCTGTGACTGTGGAAGTGAACTTTATCAAATGAAAAGTTGCTCCGTTCCTCTTCGGAGGCAACTTCTCCTTCTCTGCACCGCTGTGAGTTGGACAGAGATCTAATATAAGACCCAACCAGGCCCTGATTAGTTCCAAAGAGATAAATTAAAGTCTACATTTGTCGACTCTCACGAGTCTTTGCTCCAAAACACACACACACACACACACACACACACACACACACACACACTCCGCAGGCTTTAAACTCAGCCTCAGGCTCAGTGAACAGCAGAGCTGTGTGTGTGTGTGGATGAGTGGCGTGTGAATCACACTTGTTTCCCAGACGTGCAATCGCTGCAGACCTCCTCCTCCTCCTCCTCCTCCTCCTCCTCCCGCTCCCTCCCTCACCCTCACCCCTCCCTCTGGCCTTGTCTCCCTACCCTCTCGTCACCTCACAGAGGTCAACAAGTCTTTATATCAAGTCAAAAACCAAGGACTTGAAAGTTGCTCTCAAAAGAGCTTCTGAGTCATTTCTATGCCCTGGTGTGGTCTTCAATGTTCAATGTTCTCAAGTGTTCTAGTCATCGAGTGTCCTAGTCCACATATGTTTTAGTCCTTGGGTGTTCTCGTCATTTTATGTTTCTATCATTTTAAGTGTTTAAGTTTTTAGATGTTTTAGTTCTAAAGTGTTCTAGTTCTTACCTGTTGCAGTGATTTTGTGTTTATACCTGACATGTTCCAGTCCTTAAGTGTTCTAGTCCTGACAATTCTAGTCCTCAGGTGTTTTAGGTCTTATTTGTTGTGATCATTTTATGTTCTGTTCCTTATATGTTCCATTCCAAGTGTTTTAGTCCTGTCCTAGTCCATAAGTGTTCAAGTTTTTAGGTGTTTAACTTCGGAATTGTTCTACTTCTTATTGGTTGTAGCCATTTTGTGTTCTATACTTTACACGTTCCAGTCCTAAAGCGTTCTAGTCCTGAACTGTTCTAGTCCTTAAGTATTCAAGTTAACTAGGACACTTAAGACACGTAGTTCTCAAGTGTCCTAGTTCTTATTTGTTGTAGTCATTTTATGTTCTATTCCTTGCATGTCCCAGTCCTAAGGACTGTTCTAGTCCTTAAGTGTTCTAGTCCTTAACTGTTCTAGTCCTTAAGTGTACAAGTTTTAGGTGTTTAATTTATGAATTGTTCTACTTCCTATTAGTTGTAGTCATTTTGTGTTCTATTCCTTGTATTGTCCAGTCCTTAACTAGTCCTCAAGTGTTTTAGTTCTCGAGGGTTCCAGTCCTAAACTGTTCCAGTCCTTAAATTGTCATGTGTTTTAGTTCTCAAATGTTCTAGTTCTTATTTGTTCTGGTCATTTTTATTTTATTTTTTATATGTCCTTAAGTGCTGTAGTCCTTACTCGTCTAGTACTTAAGTGTTTTTGTTCTGAAATGTTCTAGGTCTGACTTTTTTATGTCCACTACTGTTCTTAGTTCAGTCTAAGTGTTTCTCATTTGTTCTACTTTGCATACGTTCTAGTCCTTTACTGTTCTAGCACAGAACTTCTGTGTTTGATCCTTTTTTTAGTCCTTAATTGTTCTAGTCCTTAAGTTATCTAGTGCTGAATTGTTCTAGTCGTTAAGTGTTTAGATGTTTTAGTTCTGAAGTGTTCTAGTCGTTAAGTCTTCTAGTCGTTAGTTGTTCTAGTCTTTAGGTGTTCAAGTGTTTTGGTGTTTTAGTTCTGAAATTTTCTTGTTCTTATTTGTTGCAGTCCTTTTATGTTCTATTCCTTTTATGTTCCAGTCCTTAACTGTTCTAGTCCTTAAGTGTTTTGGGTCTCATTTGTTCTAGTTTGCATATGTTCTAGTCCTTTACTGTTCTAGGGCAGAACTTGGGTGTTTGCTTTAGTCCTTTTATGTTCTAGTCCTTTACTGTTCTAGTCTTTCTATGTTCTAGTCCATAGTTCTAGTAGTTATTTGCTTTAGTTTTAAGTTTTTTAGTCCCTTTATGTTCTGGTCCATGGGTGTTGTAACCTTTTATCTTCTAGTCTTCATGCGTTCTCCTTTAGTGTTCTAGTCCTTACTATTGACTTTCCATGTACGGACATGTGTTCTAATTATTTTTGTGATCTTTTCTCTGAAATGGAATAATTTTCTAGAAAATCTTCTCCCCGGTTCTGACTGGACAGTTAGATGAGCTGCTCCAGCTCAGTGATCTCAGTTCCCTTCACTGAACTCTTTCTGTTGACATTCATCTTAGAACGTCAGGTCAGTCTGGTCAGGTTCTTCAAGGTTAGCTTCAATGAAAACGTTTCCCCCGGGAACAAAATACCACATTCTTGAACTTGTGGGAGTCATGAGGAGGTTCTGGGGGTGGAGGCTGTGGGTGATTCAGTCTGGAATTCCAAAAATCTCTCCTCTCCTATCATGAGTCCAGGATGGTGGTGTGAAGTTCTCACCAAACAAACCAATAAAAGAAGGTGACGAAGAGACACTGACTAGAAAAAGAGCCTAAAGACGACATTATGACCTATAGTAGGTGCTAAAATCACAGTTTAATGCAACAACATTATTGTTTTGAGACCAGCCATGATGGATGGACGAGAGACACTAGGAATAGGTAGAAGACAGGAGACAGAGCTGGAGGAGGAGGAGTTAAAGATGCTGAGATTCTCTTTAGGAGAGACAAGGATGGACAGGATCGGGAATGAGGTGATTAGAGGGACAACACAGACAGGAAGGGTTGGAGAAAAAGGTAGAGAAGACAGATTGAGATGGTTTGGACATGTTCAGAGGAGGGACAGTGGATACATTGGTAGACGAATGATCCTAGAGATGGAGCTACCAGGTAGGACACAAGGTAGGAGACAAAGAGGAGATTGATGGATGCAGTGAGGGAGGACATGGAGGTAGTTGGAGTTGGAGTAGAAGATACAGAGGACAGGGGGGAGATGGAAAACGATGATTTACTGTGGCGAACTCTGAAAAAGGAACGAGTTGACGGAAGAAGAAGAATCAAGTGAAGTCAATTCTACACCATTGGAATCAACATTCCCCTTATCTTAGGGAGTAGGTTAATATCGAGGACATCCGGTATTTGCATAAGTATGTGATATCGGTCAGATTATTAGCGTTTTTTCTGCCGATGATGAAAATCCAATAGCACAATTTTTTTTAGAACTATTTTAATCCCTTGGAATATCTTTCAAGAAATTATGCCTCTGCATTTAATCCAACACCGTAGCGAGCCGCCTGGGGAGCAGTGTAGGGGGACCCTACTCAGGGCACCTCGGCGGTAACTTGGCGGTTTGGGGGATTCAAACCGGGGACCTTGTGGACCCAAGTCTGCTTCTTTAACCACTAGGCCACCAACTGCGCCAAAAGGTGAACAGTGGGCACCTTTGAGCGACCGGGGAGCTGTGAGTGGGGACGGTGCCATGCTCAGTGGACCCCAGTGGTAACTTGGTGGTAGGGGGATTCAAACTGGGGACCTTGCGAACCCAAGTCTGCTGTCGTAACCATGAGGCCACCAACTGCCCTGGTCTGAGTTTTGTCAAATTTGCTGGGTTAGTTTTGGAGACAAAGGACAGCATGTATATCAGTATTGGTTGATATAAGTATTTGGACAATCTCGGCAGAATCGGATTTTGGCGAAAGGGTAATATCGGACATTACCAGTTTATACCTCGTTGATTGAAGAAATAAACTATGAAGCTAAATCGTAGCAGGTGATAATTAAGTTCAGGACCATGAAGACGTCAGTTTACGCTGCTGTTTATTTGGTTTGAAGAAGGAAGATACCTGGTTGGTAATACGCAGATTTGTTTCAGGACTAATTACCGGTGTCTCGGATCAACCCTCCTGAGGACGGCCGTGGAAATGCCAAAACAAAGAGTCGGAACGGGAGAAACTGTTGCAGTGATTAACTCCAAGACGGATGGAAATTAAGGGCAGCGGAGAAAATAGAACAGATTGTGAGAATAGAAACCGTCTGGCGTGTAATTATCACAGAACATGGGTGTGATCCGCCTCTGTCTTCGTCCTCGCTGTGGTTTTAGCTTCACACAGTGGATAAATGGAGGGGATAGATCTGAGATTTTCAGGGAGGCAGGAATAGAACCTGGTGTTTTCAGAAATAACTGCAGTCTATTTGTAGAACGGAGCAGAAGAACAACAGATTTGAACCCTTTGACTCGTCATTGTTGGTAGAGGATGTGGGTTAGTGGAGACAAGAACAAGAACCTGAGCTGTTCTCAGTTCAGGCCAGAAGATAAAATGGTTCGAGGAAGTGTCAACGGCTGAGAGGAAACTGAGATCTATGTTCCTCTGAAACAGGACAGGAAATGATGTTTTCTCTCAGGCTCTGCTGCAAAGTGTGAACAAATCATGTTCATTCTTCTTCTTCTTTTTTTCTTTTTCATACTGACACTAAAGTTTTTAGTAACCAAAGACACAGGTTAGAGAATTTCATTGATTTTGTTTCACTAGCAAAGTTTTAAGGATAATAGTCAAACATTTTATGTTATTTTTGCCAACCTAAAGACATTTAGCCATAGTTTGATGGTGATGATTTTCAGGTATTTTTGTTCATTTTTGTCTCTGCTAACTTCTTAAATTATTGTATCATTACCTTTTTCTAGACTAACCTGGTATACACTAGTTATACAATAGTTTTAATAAACATCTGGCCTTTGGATAATAATTTCCCAAAGGGTTAATGAAGTTATATCTATCCATCTACCTCTGTCTGTTAGTACAACTAAACCAGGGAAATGAAGAAAGCTAATCTTATGACAAATTCCTCATTAGTTCATTAGAATTTACTTTGGGGATGTTAAACATAGGGCTCGCAGGCAAACAGCAGTCTACATTAAGGAATATAATCAGGCCCGGTTTTGGTGAATTTTGAAAGACAAAAAGACGTTGATGATGTTTTTTTTTACTTGTGTATGTTATATTTGGTAATGTATATATGTTCTATTATATATGATATTTATTACCTTAAAATAAGGGTAGTAACATGGATGTGTTGCTAATTATGTTATCTATCTATCAGAGGCGGGCTGTGCATTTCAATCATAGGCCTTCAGCGTTGGGCCTGCTAGAAGGCCCTAGTGTCGCAATTCCGAATTGATTGAGATCTATCTATCTATCTATCTATCTATCTATCTATCTATCTATCTATCTATCTGTCTGTCTGTCTGTCTGTCTGTCCATCTGTTTGTCTGTCCATCTGTCCATCTGTCTGTCCATCTATTCTGGTTTTCTACACATGTTTTATTTTACACCAACAACTAAATTAATCATTTTTATTTATATGTTATATATATGTAAGGTGTAACATTTCCATAAATGGCAAACTACATAGAATCACGTGATTATCAGAGTTATTCCCTCTTGATTCAGCTTTTATAAAATCTTCGTGACAAGGATTTTATGATACGAGACTTCCTTTCAAGACAAGCAGACAAACCATGTCTTTTACTGTATCTCCAACATCATAAAATCATAACCCCAAGACCATGGGATGGAGTTCAGTTTGATGTAAATATCACTGTTAACAGTCGACACAACAGGGAACTTTTCATATTTACATGTATTTCCGTGCGTTTGCACTTATGGGAAGTCCACAGACGTTTCTGTGAAATGCACGGAAGAGCAGGTGATGTCAAAGGGGTTTGTGAAACCTTGATGCTAAAAGCAGCTCCGCTGTGAAACCGCGCGGTCGTCTCAGTGTGAGGAAGTGCACGTGAACCACGAACACCAACGCAGAGTGATATTAAAATTAACTTTGTGTAATGGAAATCAATACAGGGGTTATTACAGAGCGGGGCCATCAGAGCAGGTACAAATGATAATAAATAGTACTGTAGTACACTGTAGTAAACAAGGCGACGGGGGAAGGAGATTTACTGCAGACGCACCTGTCTGTCTGTCTCTCTCTCTGTCTGTCTGTCTCTCTGCAGGGTCTCTCATCTACATTCCAATCATCTCCGTCCTCTTCTCTCTGCTCATCAGCAGCCGTGGTGGAAATATCGTGATTGCGAGACAGATGATCATTGTGGGAAATAATTATCATAATTATAGCAATCACTCCATTAATTTCAAGGCTTCACCGTATTTGTAATTATAGTGGAGGATATCAATCTGGAGACGCACTTCATTTATTTACACCCAGGAAATGAGTTCATGCGTTTGATAAAAATCCAGGTCGGGAAAAATCTCAGAAATGATCTTTTTTAAACGATCTTTTTAAATGTTTGTGTTTTTGGGTTAATATTTCCAAGACTTTTGAAGCCGTTTTCACTGCAGAAGTGAAAGGGTTCTTGAGCAGGACGCTGTCCAGGCTTCAAACTGACAAAGGCACTTGACAGATGGCGCTGTGGGGTTTAATATTACATGGATTTGTCAATCAATTCTGTTCCAAACCCAACCTGCCACCAGACAAGGACTGATGTGCTGTCCTCCTGACCCTTCCCTCAGTCTAATGGTCATTTATACCAGCAATGTCCAACTTGGACATGTCCCCCCATATGTCCTCTGACCACAACCCTGATCAACAGACAACTTTAATTTTTCATATACTACGGTAAACTCTTCTTAAAAAACTCAAAAGTTTTCAGCGAAGGTTTTTTTTATTGATCTTAAGGAAAATATTTACAGATAATTCTAAAAAATATAAATCTCGCTTTGTTTTCTGACACCATTTGATAAATATATTGTACAATAAATACTTCTGTAGGGACAACAGTGCCATATACTATTTAATTCAGTATCAGGGTGAGAGAAAATGTCAATACATTGCGATATTTGGTATCAACATTCAACAGCTATTTTTTTTATTTTAAGGTAACACTTCATTTATTCATCATAAACCACTTATCTGTTTCCTGGTAACAGGGTCAGTAGTCTCCACCAACATATTTAGCTTTTCTTTCATCTCCAGCGAGTTTATCTTTTTTTTCGACCTTTATTTTGGCACAGTTTTTTTATTTTTCGCATTTGTTTGTCTGGGTATGCGACTTGTACTCAGGTGCGACCTATATATTAGACACTAGAGGGCACTGGTGCAACTTATACTCCAGAACGTGGGTTGCTCAAATTGAGGACCACTTCAAGGACACCTCGTAATACAAAAAGTTACTTGTTTGATGCAGACTTACCAAAATAGTGTAACAATAAAACGTTCAATAGTGACCACTCATCTGACCACCATGATTGGACCCATTAGAATATCATTGGACCATTGAACCATTTTGGTACTTATTGAGTCATGGAAGAAAATATTAGTCCACAATGTTGTTTTCTTGAATTTCTTGTGCGTTTCAATCCCTGGTTCCACTAAAGGTGCATTTGTTTAGACCGATATAATGATAACAACAAAAATAACTGATTAGAATTTAATTTATAAGCTGATATTAAGCCATTTCGGCAGTGGTGGCCCAGTGGTTAAGGGAGAGGCCTTGGGTCGGCAGGGCTTTAGGTTCAAATCCACCAGCTGCCAGGTTGCCACCAGGGTTATCATCGTTAACGAAAACTAGCGAAAAAACAAAAACGATCACTGAAAAAAACTCTTCGTTAACTGAAACTAACTAAAACGATCATTAGATTAAAAAAACTATAACTAACTAAAACGAAAAAATGTGTCCTAACAAAACTAACTGAAACTAACTGAAATCAGAAATGAACTACCCTTCGATTTCGTCTTTGTTCGAACCTCGCAGAAAACTAAAACGAAAACTAAAACTAATAAAAAACTAAACTAAAACGAAACATTTTGGACAAAACTAAAACTAACTAAGACTAAATTAGTTGCTTTTACGAATAACCAAAACTAACTAAAACTAATGTGCTAAAAGGCAAAACTAACTAAAACGAAACTACACTGAAAAATCAAAAACTATTATAACCCTGGTTGCCACTGAAGGCTCACAATATGGTGCAATGTGATTTGGGCGGTGCTAGCTAGCCTTGCAACCCGGCAACGAACAAGAAGAAGATGAATGAATGAATTTAGCCATTTTTCATTGGTTTTCCTGATGTTAGCCAAAATCGGCTCAGTTCTCACATCAGTAGCAATGCGGAAAAACAGTGCTTTTTCATTGTATTCTTTAGTGGTACAAGGCATTAATATGAACAAGGAATTGAAGAAAACAAAGTTTGTCTAATAATTGTTTCCATCACATGTGTTTTTTCTTCTTCATAATACATTTTCTGGCTGCTGCGTCTTATAGTCTGAAAAATACTGTAGTTTTTATTGAACATCAATCAAACTAATGTTGTAAAGTGAAGGTTTAGAGTTATCTCTCAGTGAAGCCGCAGACGTACCAATGTTAGATGTGGATGAAATACACACCTTCAGTATATCTTCCATTTTCCTTTAATTAAATGGCCACAGTACAACAATAATATGTGCATGTGTGTGTCTATTAATCATAATTACGGCCTCCAAGACACAGAGTGCAGACGACTTAGAGCAGAGAAGGAAGAATGATGCATTAACCCCTGCTGCACCCAAACAGCTGCCGACCAATTTGAGACGAGGCGCTAGGAGCGGAGTCGTAGCGTGCGCGCGGCGATCTTTTTTCATTTATCTTCCGTTGGGTTGAGTTAAAATTAAAATAGCGGTCATTATTCTGAGAGGACAGGGACAAAAACAGCAGCAGCAGCAGATATTGAAGAAGCAGCTCCTGGACAATAGAGTAAAAACCTCATGGTCACCGTATGTTTGCTGCCATCATCTATAATGTAACAGGGTCACATCTGGCACTCAGTGCCATCACAGCACTGATGGATGACCTTGGACACAGGGACATCACTGTCTTTTTGGTCAATTTATGTCGTTAAATACAGTAACATCATCGTCAACAGTAAACTATATTTCCAGGACTGTTTTTACGTAGTAATATATATATATGTATATATATATTTATATATTGAGAGAGCGGGATGCGAGTCACATAGCAGTGATGATGAATGGTTCAGACTTGTGTCCAGTTTAATAATTCAGAACTGCATTATATTTTTGTTTTACCCATGGGATTTAAGGGGGATGACGGGGGAAACCACTGGCAACCCAGGAGATCAAATTACCCAGCAGTGCATTAGGATGATGAGAGCACCTGCTCCCTCCAGTCATTATTATCAGACAGCCTATGGAGGTCAGAGTCTGTGGTGTTAAATTAAAATCCTGCGATTAATAATTATGTCTGCTGACGGAGGGAACGATAAGGAGACAGACCGTACCCACACACGGGGCCTAGTGCTAAAGGAACCAGACTTGGGTCCGGAGGGTTCCAGGTTCGAGTCTATCAGCTGCCAGGTTAGAACTGAGGTCCACTGAGCAAGGCACCGTCCCCACTCACTGACACGGAGTGAACTTTCCTTCCATAACTAGGCTCACAGAGCTGATGGTGCAGTGTGATTTGGGTGGCAGTCATGGAGACTGCGGCCACTGTGACCTAGTAAGAGGAAAGTGGATGAAGATGAATGAATCATATTACAAAGCAACTAAAAAAACTAATATAAATGGCTTAAAATTAAAAAGGCTAATTTAAAAAAAGTGCAAAAAATTAATTATCAAAAAATTAATTAAAATTAAATCATAAAACATATGTAAAGTCAGTGAGTTTGGATAATCCTAACTCGATCCGTACTTATCGCAAAATACCACATTATGTATTGAGAAATAACGTGATCGTATCACAAAATGACATGATACTATCTTGAAAAAATGCAAAACTTATCACGAAATAACATATGTTCTCACTAAATAACAAAATGCGTATTGGGAAATAACGTGATCAGTATTGCAAAGTAACGTAAAACTTCTCACAAAATAACATGATACGTATTGCCAAATAACGTGATACTATCATGAAATAGCGTAAAACCTCTCACAAAATAACATTATACTTATTGCTAAATAACGAGATACGTATTCCGAAATAACTCGATCTGTACAGTGACGTAAAACTTATTGCAAAATACCATGATATGTATTGAGAAATATTGTGATCCTATCCCGAAATGACATGATACTATCATGAAATAACGTAAAATTTATCACGAAATAACATGATACTGAACCCCTTTTTTCCCCAAAGTGTGGCAGCAATATGCTTTCGTAATTTTCTCTTTTTTTTTGCAGATTTTTAAAAAAAATGTGTCATCACTGAATGATTCATCTGCTGTAACAGGAATTTTAAGAACAGTTTCAAACACTTGAAGGTTAATTAATTCTTTTCTTGCTCATTTGTGACCCTGGTTCAAAGTCATGTTGGTCATAAAGGAAAGTTGGGGAAAACGACAACAAAGGAAATGCTGTTGCTGCCTGAACGCTCCGCCTCCCTGATCTCGGAGTCATAAAGAACAGGTCATTCCAACATCAAGAACCTCCACAGGAACCAAAGAGAGTGTTGGCTTCTAACAGCCTTCACATTAAGAGTCAGGCAGAGGAAAAACCACAACAATGGCAGGAATATCAAAAGCGTTTTCCTCAGACTGCTGCGCTCAGCAGAACCCGACCACAGGGTCCGAGGTCATTAGCACTGAGTAGGAAACAAATCAACCTCTTGAAAACAATAGAAAGGAAGGAGAAAAATCATTTATAACACGGAGGACAATGGATGGGAGAAAACATTGGTTCATTTCCATTCTCAGGTTCAGGTTCAAGCTCAATAGACGAGAGAATCTGGTTCAGGGTTGGTCCCAGTGGTCCAAGGTTAGATGGTGAGGTTGTGGGGAACAGAGGTGGAGAAGGTGCAGGAGTTTAGATACTTAGGATCAACTGTTCAGAAGAGTGGAGACTGTCAAAGACTGCTGGAGAAAAGAGTCAGGAGTCAGGAGTATCAGCTAAGGTGAAGGGAAAGGTTTGCAGGACAGTGGTGAGACCAGCCATGATGGATGGTTTGGAGACACTAGCAAAAGACAGAAGACAAACGGTAAGGGTTCCGTCAGGATGGGCTTCTGGCATAAAACATTGGCCAAATAAAAGATGCAAGACAACAAAATGATTTTCACTTTTTCCAGGGAAATTGTTGACGTGCTGTGGAAACGGAAAAAGGGACAAGCTGAAAGAAGAAGAGGCAATAGGCAGAAGACAGGAGACAGAGCTGGAGGTGGAGGAGTTAAAGATGCTGAGGTTCTCTTTAGAAGAGACAAGGATGGACAGGACCAGGAATGAGGTGATTAGAGGGACAACACAGACAGGAAGGTTTGGAAAAAAAGCTAGAGAAGACAGATTGAGATGGTTTGGACATGTTCAGAGGAGGGACAGTGGATACATTGGTAGAAGAATGATCCTAGAGATGGAGCTACCAGGTAGGAGACAAAGAGTAGATTGATGGATGCAGTGAGGGAGGACATGGAGGTAGTTGGAGTTAGACTGGAGGATACAGAGGACAGGGTGAGACGGAAAATGTTGATTTGCTGTGGCAACCCCTGAAAAAGGGACAAGCTGAAAGGAGAAGAAGACAATTTTTTTGTTCTTGCCTGGAGATTTGTATTAAAAAAAATTGTATCAAAAATTCTGTAAAATTTTTTTGTCTTTTGAGTTCCTTCGTAATTTATATTTTTTTGCAAGCCAGCAAAAAAACAACCAAAAAGTTTCTGTCATACATACATACTTAAAGTACTCGTTTTGCTTCTATATATGGACCGAAAATGAAAATTCCTGGGCCAAATTTGGGCCACGGGCCTTAGTTTGACATCAGTTTTCCTTCTCTCCAGATTGGTCCGTTTATTTTTCTCCTATTCCAGCTCTGAGGTGAAAACAGGAGAAGATGATCAGTGGGTGGTCTGGAAAAAACCTTTCTCTCAGTCGTCTTCACTTTCCGTCTCATATCGTATTTCATGACCTCAGCCAGGTAGGTCAGGTGGAGCAGGAAGAGCAACCGTGGGTTGTCTCCTCCAGGTACAGTGGGTGAATTCTCAGAGAAGAAAGATGAGAAATTCCTGCCTGGTATTTTTCTGGTGAACTTCATCACAACAGACACCGATCGTTGATCGCTCGTCACTTCTCGACAAGGAACCCACAGCTGCAGGTTCTTCCTGTCTGCAGCCTCGGATGATGTGTGCTCAGGGATTCTGGGAGTTTTCTCCCGTGGCCTGTTTGGATGTTGGTTTTTTCTCCTCGACGTCTTCTTTCCTTCTTGCTCGTTGCCTCAGTCTCTCATCTAGGGAGAAGCTGACGATGTAGAGACGGGGCAACAAATCGTAGTTTTCTTTTTTTTTTGCAAAGTTGCAGAGATTTGCTGCCCCAGGAAAAGTCATAAAATCAGATGGTTAACAGGCAGATTTTGAAAAAGTTGGTTGGACTCCTGTTGCTATTGTTTCCAAACACTGGGGCGTGATCCCAAAGTGGGTCCCAAGAGTTTTTTTGGGGGTCATCATGCATTATGTTTCCTAGGTTCTTTACCAGAGGTCATTTTTGCAGCTTCAAGTACTGTTTGTTTAATACTTGAGTATCACTAATTGTTCAGATATCACTCAGTCAACATTTAAATGTCCTCATTAATGTCCTCATCGTCTTGGATTCCCAGGTTCCTGGCTTTTAAAATTTGGGTCCCCAGAAAGAAAAGCTTGAAAAACAGTAAACCAGGGGATGTAAAAACCTGAAATTCTTTTTAATAATAATTTATTCTACTTTTTTCTTTTTTTTTTGCAAAGTTGCAGAGATTTGCTGCCTCAGGAAAAGGTGATAAAGTCATAAAATCCGATAGTTAACAGGCAGATTTTGAAAAAGTTGGTTGGAATCTTCTTTCTATTGTTTCCAAAGACTGGGGCGTGAACCCAAAGTGGGTCACAAGAGTTTTTTTGGGGGTCGTCATGCATTATGTTTAGGTACTAGGTTCTTTACCTTAGGTCATTTTTGCAGCTTCAAGTACTCTTTGTTTAATTCTTGAGTATCACTAATTGTTTAGATATCACTCAGTCAACAATTAAATGTCCTCATTAATGTCCTCATCGTCTCGGATTCCCAGGTTCCTGGCTTTTAAAAATTTGGGTCCCCAGAAAGAAAAGCTTGGAAAACAGCACCGTATATGAGCAACAACAAAAAAAGCAGTTTTGGATTATATTTGTGATTAAAAATCAAATTTAACATCAGTCTTGGAACTTTTTGACTCACTCCCTTGCAGCACATTCCTGCAGCAGATTGGATGAAACGACTGAGAAGTAATCAATATCGAGTGTGACCAATCAGTATCAGGCATTTGTAATAAACCCCCAGAGAGTTGATGGAAACAGTTGTAAAATTTGAGACTAATGTTATTGATATTGATTGATTTTTTGAAATATATCGAGTGGAAGAATTGCAGGAATTGCAGAAGTGCAGGTTGGGTAAACAGGGCGCCTAGTGGTTAAGGAAATGGACTTGGGTCCACCAAGGTGTTCTGATCATACTACTGCCCCGACCCATTGTGTATGCACACCACCAACTGGAAGGCTCCCAATATATTGATTTGGGTGAAGCTAGCTGCCCCTGCTGTCGATAAAGTGAAGGTGAATGAGAAACAGTTCAAGATGTAAAGATGAAACAAGATTCTGGTTAGTTGGACCATGGGACGCTACCAGGTTGGTAAACCCTGACTTAAAGCATTGTAATATATAATACTCCTCTCTATCCAAAACACAGTATAGTCCGACTTTTAACTCCTGACTACAACAGCTGTGGGAGGCGAAGCTCATGGACAGGCAAGCCAGGCAGGGTTAGGGTCCTGGCCACTAGGTGGTCCCCTATCAGTGCACTCAGTTTTTTTTAACTGCATGTACTAATGGGTTGGGGGCCCCAGCGATATATCTTGACCCTAGCACCCACTGTGGTAGCTGTAATGCCCTGCAAAACATTGTGTTGGGACTTCGTAGCAAAGTCGTACTTAATTTTTTTTTTTACCATAATCCACAAATTAGACGCATCACGCTAAATGGCGATGTACTATTGATTTGTGAGAAAATTATGCCAATTTTTCATTTTCTTCAGTTAAAAAAGTTATAACGTTTCGTTTTGCTAACAAATTCTTATTTACTCTCAAATTCAGCACAACAGAATGTTGGGCAAAAAAATTAACTCGGTTGTTTCTCAAGTGTTTCTTCCTGTCGCGAGGAAAACCTTGCAATAGTTGCAGAATTGTAACAAGAAAACTTGTATTTTGGCAACTTTTTGTTCTTAGAGTTATTGAAATGCTATCGCCCGTGAACACGGTGCCCAGTTTTGTTTGTATGCTGAGCCCCTACTTCGCCATCCATTCATCCTTCCTTTTCTTTAGCCGTCTCGGGCTTGTGGGGCTAGCAGTCTCCAGAACCACAACCCAAATCCCACCACACCGTACCAGTCCCTCTGGAACCTTCCAGTGGGTCACAGGCCCAAGGAAGGCACCAACCGCCCTAACTGGGAGTCGATCTTGTCTAGGAGGTGACCCCTGGAGTTCCACCCCAACGAAAGCCAAAGTGAAAATGAATTTTTCTTTAAAATTATTATATATACAAATAAAGAATTGTATTTTGCTTTGTATTTACCTTTATATTGGGGTTTTAATTTACATTTATAGGTTTTAAGACAAAGAAGTTGATAAAATCCAAGTGCACCTTTGTAGATAAGAATGTTTCCTGCTGATTTCCTGGATGGTTCAATAATTAACTGGTGTTCACACCGAGGCGTCTCTCAGTCAGTGTCTATAATTGATGAAGTTTGACATTCAGACCCTCGAAGGTTGACCCGTGGGCTCCAGACTACTCACCCCTCTTTGTTGGTGGCAGATTTTTAATGGGCTCTCAGAGGAAGTGGAGCTTCTTCAGCTCCGCGGACATTAAACACGTCACCAAAACTCCGTATGAAATGCAGAGGCGGACGATTGTGTTTTTATGGCTCCTGTATTTAGAGCCGCTTTAGTGAGAGTTTGTTGTAATAAATCTGATTAATGATTGGTCAGAACAGATGGCTGTGTGATATATGTACAAGGGTTGACACTGGAGAGGCAGTCGTTTCAACTCCAAGACCAAGATACGTTGTTTATAAATCTTCTTCTCCTCCTTTCGGCTTTTTCAGTGGTTGCCACAGCGAGTCAACATTTCCCATCTCACCCTGTCCTCTGTGTCTTCTACCCTGACTCGAACTACCTCCATGTCCTCCCTCACTGCATCCATCAATCTCCTCTTTGTCTCCTACCTGGTAGCTTCATTTCTAGGATCATTCTTCTACCAATGTATCCACTGTCCCTCCTCCGAACATGTCCAA
>JAFBJS010000974.1:0-11757 GCA_016785265.1 Paraplagusia blochii
TGGAGGTAGTTGGAGTCAAAGTAGAAGATACAGAGGACAGGGGGGAGATGGAAATTGTTGACTCGCTGTGGCAACCACTGAAAAAAGGACAAGATGAAAGGAGAAGAAGAATTTACATGATATACAATGTTACATTCACTTTATTATCGTCAGCTTTATTACCATTTAGTCTCAATGTTTGAAAATTTTATGCCCTTCATTATGGCTCCCAGGCATACGTTAACCCCCAGCATTGTCCTTTGAAGTTGGACAAATTGGGCTATAAAATCCAAATCAGCGTCAATCAAAGTCATGTTTTTCCACAGGAAGATGCAGACGTGGAGTGGAAGTTTGCCCGAGCCAAACTGTGGCTCTCTTACTTCGACGAAGGCCGTACTCTGCCCGCTCCCTTCAACCTGGTTCCCAGCCCAAAGTCTTTCTACTACCTAGTCCTTCGGATCAAGTCCTGCCTGATCCGACTCTGCAAAGCCAACGGTCACCATCATGGCAACGAGGTGGAGATGGGCATGCTCAACTCGCAGAAGAAGGTCAGTCTCAGATTCTTTGTTTCCAATAACCTTCAAAAACCCTGCAGGAATTTCCCTCAGGGATTCTAGTATAAAATATAAATACAGTAATAGTTGATAAACATTTTATTTACAATATTCAACTTTTCCTTTTTCTCATTTATTGCCAATACAAATACAATTGCATTACAGCAGCTCAGGCAGCATGTAATAAATCTTTTAGTGTAATTTGTGTTTTGGATTTGCTTATGGGCTGCGGGACATGCAGAGTGCTTTTTGTTTAATCTCTTTTCTTTATTTCCATCTGTTCCTTTGCGAAAATGGAGGTTATTTTATTTGTTCACAATCGGGCGTCGGCAGATGATTTGTTAAAACTGGAAAGTTTTACAACAGCGAGTCAGAAATCTTCGCCACAAAATTGCCTCTATGAGTGAGTCGTGATATTTAAACAGTGTTGGGCAAGTTACTTTGGAAAAGTAACTTATTACTTTACTAGTTACTGCTCTTAAAAAGTAACTAGTTACGTTACTAGTTACTAAATTATAAAAGTAATTAGTAACTAGTTACTTTACTTTACTTTAGAAACACATTAAAACAGTTTAGTGTTGTGTTCTGTATCAACTATCATAATGAAATGTAGTGGTACAGTAAAAACAAAATAGATATAGATATTTTGACAAGCAACTTTATTGTAACCTCAACTTGCCACCTGTCTTGCTTGTGCGTGTGTGCTGCTGGACTGCGTCGCGCGTGTGTGAGAGACAGTTTATATCCCTATAAGGCAAAAAGACCCGCCCAGGCCTCCCTCTGATTGGCCTAGCCTGAAATGTTAACCTATGTCAACCAATCGTCGCTTCTTTTTAACACATGGGTTCAGTGAGTGTGCACGGCCGTCTTTCACTCACGACTGACAGGTAGCAGACAGGCTCCACTGCCACACAGTCATGTCTCCGTGTCTGGGAGAAACCGTCCATTTTGACCACAGATAGTAACGAGTAACGACTTCCTTTACATCACAGTAACAATAGCTGTGTTTCTGAATGGGAAAAGTAATGCGTTACGTTATTAGTTACCGAGAAAACTAGGTTTGTTGCGTAACGGCGTTACAAGTAACGCGTTAGTCCCAACACTGTATTTAAAGTATGGATATCAGATACTTCATTGACTTGCTGTGCTGTATGAGGACAGCCTTGTGGTAGGATGAAGAGAACTATTAGATATAATATTCCCACTGCTGGCTGTAATGCAATTTGAGCTCTGTTCACTTTCACACGTCCACGATGCAGGATTGTCCATCTAAATAAAAATCACTGCAATGAAAAGAAAGTCTTGCATGAAGAAAACAACGCAGGTCCATTTAACACGGAATCAATCTCCACTCCGTCCTCGTCCGCTGGCATTTCCTCCTGTTTGATTCCTCGGCTCCAAAGGCTCACCTCAGCGCCTCGGCTCAGCTATTAGTCATTGGATCTGCTTGTGTCTGCTCAAATGCTCGGACGGGTTTTCGATGAGGACAAGATGGGCTACACCCCGCTGCTTCCTTAAGCGTCCAAGCTTCTCTGTGTTTCTGACAGTTGAATTGCAGAGCCAAACATGAGCGGCCAGCGATCGATACGTCCTCACAACACCGACACAAAAACAAACACACAGACACAACTACAGTGCGGCGTTAGGAATGTAAAGTGAGCGCCGGAAAAGACCAGAATACTGCTGAGGTTTCTCTTTATGAACCTCTAAGGCAGGGGTCTCAAACTCGCGGCTCGTGGGCCATTTTTGGCCCGTGTAACGATATTTTGCGGTCCCCACTTTGATGTGAAAGTTGACTGTAACGTCGCCCACAAGATGCAACTGTAATGATCTGATCTTTGCACTTTTGATGTACTATTCTGTATTGCAGTATAGCATTGTGGGCATAACCAGGAAATTAATAAGTAAGTTTTATATTTTATAGATTTGTTCTCCACATTTTATGGTAAATCCTACAGTTCTCAAAACCCTGATCCACAGTCTCCTAGTGGTTCAGTGTTGTATTACACAAAATTATAGTCTGGGTGGTGGCCCTCAACCTTTTTAGGTTTGTGACCCCTCCTCTAAGGAAATATATATATATACCAATCAGACTGAGCTGAGTTGTATTTATTATAATTGTCAAGACCATTTAGTAAAGGTTTGGTGAAATGTCCCTTTTAATGAGGAGACATTCATCCATCAATCCTTTTTCATCCACTTGTCAATTACTGGATGCACCGAACCGTACCTTCCTGCAGGTGGTGCCCCCACTTGAATTCAACTGCCTTAAGCGGGATAGGACAAGATCAAAGCATTGGTAGTTTGCAAATTTACATCCATTTAAAAAAGACATTGCATTAAAAAAAAGAAAGGCAATCCATCTTATAAAAAAATATAATGGCAATCAAAGAACAAAGTAATTGACTATAAAAATCTCTAATAAAACAAAATTGTAAACAGAGATCTGTTTATGTTACTTTCTTTTCCAGTGGGAAATTTACTAAACAAAAAAAAAATCACTGCAAAGAACCAAACAATTCAAGGCCAGAAAATCCTTAACTGATGAATTACAAACAGTATTATGGACGTTTGAATCCACCAGCTGCCAGGTTTCCACTGAGGTGCTCTGAGCATAGCACCGTCCCTACTGACCCACATGACCACCACCTACAGGGTGGCTCACAGTGTGGTGCGGTGTGATTTGGGTGGCAGTCGTGGAGACTGCTGCCTTGTGACCCAGAAAAGAATAAGAGAATTAAGATTAACGATTGCATATAAACATTAAGTGAGGTCTTTAATCTGTGATGTGTGAATTCTTGCGAAAAAATGTGATGAAAACACATTTAATAACAATTAAACTAGTTTATGAATTATTTATCCATTCATCTTCTACCACAACACAACGGTGGTAGGTTCAGCCAAGACAGCTCACCTGTCCATAGAATCAAACATTTATTCCCACTCAAAAATTAACCCAATAAATCCTATATGTTATATTTGCACATATTTGTCATTTAGAGTCAGTATAACTCTGAATGATTCAGTTGAGCCATGAAGCTGAGTTTACATCTGAAAATCTCTGTGAAGTTATAGAAGTTACTCTTCAGAAAAAGCTCCTCTTTCATTTCCTTCATTATTTATTTCCAAAGTTTCATAACATTTGAATGAAATGTCGTCGTCTGCCGTCTGTCGGGGCCGGCTCTGACAATAGTTCCTCGGTTATTTTAAAACCGTCTTTCACTCTGCAGCGCTGAAGTGTCAAGATGAGGTCGTGCTTGAGTTAATACAGATTGGCTCTGGTCAAGTGATGTCAGTCCCTGCTACAAAGAACCCTTTTCACCCACATCGCTCACACACTGTCTGTGTGTGTTTGTTTTGCTGTTTCAGCAGGACGACTGCTTCAGGTCTTATCCACGGCCGGGAGAGGAGTTTATCCCTCGTAAATCTCGGAAACACCCGACTAGATATCAGGTGAGAGCAAAGAAATGTTCAAGCCAAGTACAAAAATAAGAAGACAAGGAGGAACGGATGAAAAATACATCAGTTGACGGATGTTTGGAAGGGTTTGCAGTGGGACGGACGGTGGGTGAAGGGTGTTAGAGGTTGACAGGATGATGGAAGCAGAGGTGTGAAAGACATTAGGAGACACACTGTATGGAGGTGGGTGGGAGAGGGGTGGAGAAAGGGAGAGTAATGGGCTCCAGATGAGACGGAGGAAATCATTTAACTAGTGTGAGGATAAAAGGGCAACGACTGAAAGGAAGGCAAGAATGAACAGGTGGTGATGAGTGAGAGAATAAGAGAAAGAGAGAGAGAGAAAGGAAGGAAAGTTTATTGATTCCAGGCTCGGAAAATTGCAGGAGAGAGAGGGAGAAAGAGAGGGAGAGACACAGCACGATAGGAAAAAAAAAAAAGCTCCTAATGAGCTGTTTGAAACAGACTGAGACCCGACACTTGGTAAATGAGCATAAAAGTGTTGCAATGTGCAGAAAGACATTCTGTCTGTCTGTCATTTCTCCCCTCAGGAAAGTCTCACCGCCGTCTATGTCTGCTGAGACTTGGTCCCAGCCCTCACTGTGTGGGTCAGGGCTCGGTCCTATAGAGCTGCACATGCACACACTACACATTAAGATGTTATTTGATCAGACATTTGTACACCAGGTGACAGGTATCGATCCATTTCCAGGAATAGTGCCTACACCCAGAGATTGACTCTTAGCCTTGACTGTAGCTGCAGGACTTCACCATCACCATCATCATCATCATCATCATCCACAAATCAATAAACAACTTTTCACCATCCGTTTGAAACACATTTTAACACTTTCTGCATGGGTTTGCACATGGCAGAAATGAAGAGTTTGCGGTGTGAAAAATGTAATTAAAAAAAAGTTTGCGTCTAGTGTTTGCCGACCGCGGTCACCTTCCCGATATTTAATCTTCTTCCCTCTTCGCCTTGCAGAAGATCATGAAGCGCCTGATTAAGCGCTACGTGCTTAAGGCCCAGGTAGACAGAGAGAGTGATGAAGTCAATGAAGGTAAAAATTCTCTCTTGGTTTTCATTGTCATTGTGTTTGACGAAAAGTAAATTTCATCCTTTGTTGTTTGGAGTGAGGGTCACTGATTGAAAAAGACGAGGAATTCAACATTTCTTACATCTTAGATTACATTCACACTGAGGCAAAAGTAGATCACAATTTTTTTTTTTTGCTAGAATGACAGCTCTTTTATTCATGGACATAATTTAATCCCTATTTTTTTTAAGTTATCTCTGCCATAACAGTATTGTTACAGCAAAATAGAGATATCTCAGCAGTAAATAAATCATGTTGCGAATAATTTGCAAGGATATTTTGAGGATATTTTTTTATTTTTTCTGTTCGTTTTATATATTAGTTTTATATATAGTAGTTTGGTCTTTGTGGCATTTGTTCTGTACATCAGTGGTCCCCAACCACTGGGCCGGGGACCAGTACCGGTCCGTGGGTAAATTGTTGCCGGGCCGCAGAGAAATAATGGCTCAATCTGGCTGTTACTTCCTCTTGATCCATACCCATATCAACAAAAGAACTGACCAATAGAATGGCCAGGATTCTATCATCAATAATGCAACTATATTTGATTAGGAAATATTTTCTCAGTGAAGACAACAATAAACTCAAAATGATGTCATTGATACAAGATTTTAACTTTTTAAACAGGTCTGGTAGGAGAAAATTGTAGGCGGCGTGCACTTGAGAAATCACAGTTAATTAGGGTAGGAAGATTTTATAGGTAGGAAAAAAATTCAGAACACCGGAAATTTTACTTTGATTAATGGACAATTATCTGCCACAATTAACGACCGGTCTGTGAAAAAAGTACTACACATTTAACTGGTCTGTGGCTCAAAAATGTTGGGGAACACTGGTGCACATGAAGCATGTGGTATTCTGGTATCTGCATGTGTGAGATAAACGTCCATAAATTGAAGAAATAAGGTCACGCCGCTCTTCACGCTGTACATCATAACTGTGTGACTGCATGTGCTCACGAGTGTCACCTTAAGTACACTGTCCTTTACACCACGTGTCCGTTTGTGCTTAAAATACCACGTTTTGTGTTTGCCGTGTCCTTCTTGTAGGTGAGCTGAAGGAGATCAAGCAAGACATTTCCAGCCTCCGTTATGAGCTCCTGGAGGAGAAGTCTCAGGCTGCCGGTGAACTGGCTCTGCTCATCCAGCAACTTAGTGACAAATTTGGTCGGAACACCATGAGACACTGACGGAAAAAAAACAGAGAGGTCGGAATCGCCACGAAGGCTGAAAAGCAGAGGTTTGAGGTCTTTAAAGTAGATGAGGGTGAAGGAGGGGTGATGAAACAAGGGGGAGAAGTAATAGTCAAAGAGGAAATTGCAAACTCAAGGAAAAAGACGAACGATTTGTATATGCAATCACCAATTAGGGAGAATTTTCCGAGAAAGTGCTGGAATTAGTGAGAGTGTGAGGTCAAAGGCAAAGAGGTGAGGTGTGTGGGGATGTGTTGACAGTGGAGGTCTAATTAAAGGAAGTGTCTTCAGAAGAGAGGAGTGGAAGACACAGTGGAAGGCTCACAGGGTGGGTGGGAGAGCTGAGGGGGAGACCAGAAGGAGCAGACGTGGTAAACAAGCACGAGGAGATATAAAGAGGACCCACAGGGCAACAACACTGACGCTGCACAGCAACCAGGTTCCCCCCGTATCTGTTGACAACTTTGAGGCAAAAGAAACGGCAATCCAAGAAAGTGATGACACACACAGAGAGCTTTTGAAGAAAAAGGGAGGAGGACGGAGAGAGTGAAGAAAGTAACAAACGCAGCCACAGATTTCACACCAGAGAGGTTGGCCTTTCTTCGGTGTTCTCACTTTGACGCGACAGGAACCACTTTTTCATAACGGGCGATCTAATTAACGCACCTCGGACTGCGATGCACAACCCTGACACCGGAAGACAAAGAATTCAGGAAAAGGCAAAGGGACGATTAAGGATTTTATCACCATCCATTCATTTTCAAATCAGTTGATTAGTTTCATATTCATTTGGAATCCAACGATTGTGCTTGACAGACATACATTCGTGAAGCTTATCGTCTTTGATATAATCTAACATATACCTACCCATAAGAGTACACACTGTACAAATGCAATACAAAATAAAAACCTCCTTAATTTATTTTGATTAATTCTAATCTAAAGAAATGAAACAACCTTTTGATATCAAGCCGGAGTTTATTTCAGGCAGATCCGAGGGTTGAGCTCAAAAACTAGTGCAGTTTTCTTATACAACAAGCCTTTCAGGTACAACCTTAATCGCAAAGGCGTGGGCAAACTCAGGCCCGGGGGCTGAATGTGGTTCATTGAGCTTTTTAATGTGGCCTGCAAACCTTGCCCAAATGAAATAATGTATTTATATAATCAATTTACTTCTGCCTTTTCCCTGCAATAATGCATTTTTCCAGTAGATGGCGTCATTAAGGATATTAAAAAGGTATGATATTTAGTTTTTTATATGACTTTTACTTACCATTAATCTTAATTCAAAGGAACGAGTCAACTTTTTGCGCTAGACTCGGCTAACTGTGGCCCATGAGTTAATAAGTTTCCCCATGCCTGGGGTACGGCGACTACTGGTGTGTCCCAGATAAAAACTAGTCCAAAAAAAGTTAAAAAACAGTTAAAAGGTACTGTTCCTGTGCTTTTGCAAATCTACAATGGGTTTTCTAATGTCTCAGAACTTTTTATTACTACATTGTTTAGTATGTCTGCATCAAACAAGTAGCTTTTCATATGACTGGCTGCCCATAAAGTTGCTTTTCAGTTACAAAAAGGTTGGAGACTCCTGTTCCACAGGTGTTAATATAAAAGTTCATGGCACCATTGAAAAACCTGAGCACGTACTGGAGCAGGAAATGCTGCTGAATGTGCATGATCCCTGAATCTGGTCCTGTAATATGGAAACTAGGGTTTTATCCTTAGGAAAAGTTCAAGTAATAAATTCAACTAAAAAGAAATTAAAAGTACACGGTGAATTGTGCCAGACAGAAAGACTTGTATTGCTGCGATTTTAAACTGGCAACCCATGGACCAATCCTGGCCTGTGATTGGTTACCCAAATTGTGAGTGTGTGAGGGAGAAACCGACATAATGTCTAACCTAACAGGCCTGCCTGCAGTCCAGATTTTATCTGGTGGAGAACCCTTTGAGCAGGCATGGCCAAACTAAGGCCGGAGGGCCGGATGTGGCCCGTTGAGCCTCTAAATGCAGCCCGCCAGCCTTTTCCAAATTAAGTTTTTTATTTTATCATTATACTCCTGCTTTTAACCCTAACCCTGTGTGCAGTTCCCCAGTAGATGACGTCAGATAGGCTATTAAAAATCAAGTATTTTAGCTTTTATACATAACTTTAACATGCCATTTATCTCAGTTCAACGAATGCTCCATCTTTCTGCTCTTGACTCGGCCCCTGTGTCCAATTCTGTGGCCCCTGAGTCAAGACGTTTGCCCAGGTCTGCCTTAGAGAGAAGTATAAGCACTGTTGAGAAGCTGCTGCTAAAAACAAAAGCATTTAAAGTTGGTCACCGACATGTATTTATATGTCCTTTTGCCTCACGCTGTTAAAAAAAACCCTGTTGTCTCTGTTTGTAAAGTAGAAATTATAGTTTTTATTACATTTCAGGAAATTGCGCGATTGGTAACGAGATCTGAATGTGAGATTCATGACAAAAATACACGCATAAAAAAACATGGCAATAAAAACAACGCTTTTTCTGTCAACTGAAAAAAATTATCCAATATTTCTTGAGCTGTTTTAAATGATATCTTTCACACACATTTGACCAGTTTAAAAATAGTCGCATTCAAAGCTGGTTTTCTCTTCTCTGTGCCTTTCCAGCACAAAGTGTCTCACTCTCTGCCTCGTTTTCTAAAAAGCATCCCAAAGTGACGTGTCCTGGAGGAGTTGTGTTTACCAGACATTTATGATATGAGAAAAAAATAGAGAGGCACAAACATGTTTAATTTGCTTCTTTCATTTATTTTTATTTTTTTTTAGAACAGCAATGCAACCAAAAGGCTGTAAAACACAGGGGATGCGGGACAGAGGCGGTGGGAAGTCACTTAATGTCCCTTCCCTTCTGGGGACTTATTTCATAAACAGCATCTGCTGAAGTTGAATAGATAATAATGACATTTTACCTTAATAACTGGTGAGTAAATTATCATCTGAAACCACCTCCTTGTCTGACTCACTGTGTGTAATTGAATTGTATCAGAATCAAACAGTAGTCAAACAGGAATGTGTCAAAGAGACTTGTGTTTGACTGGACTCAGAAACGGAAAAATAATTTTGAACAAATTAGATTTAGACTGATCCCCAACTGGAACAAAGTCAGCGTTATTATCACATTCTTCTCTGAACATTTATCATTTCTTTTCCTCTGTTTCTCCTGGTAAATCCAAACACCTCCACAGCACCCCTATATGGATAGTGGTGACTTAGTGGTTAAGGAAGTGGACTTGGATCTGAAGAGTTTCAGGTTCGAATCCATCAGCTGCCAGGTTACCACTGAAGCACCATCCACACAGTTCACTTTGGTGATGGGTTAAATGTAGGGGCCACATTTTGTTGTGTGCAATGGTGCGGATCACAATGTCCCAATGACAAGGGGACATTGGGATCCTTTTCCTTTTTGACAGATAGGACACGTCCACTTCCATTCCATAATTTTCCGAAGGATCCTCTCAAGGGATTCAAAGAAGTTCTATCAACTATTGTTCTAGTTTAGGGATGGGCAAACTTTTTCACTCGCGGTCCACAATTGGTCCTCAAGCTGGAGACAGGGGCCGAGTGAGGACCAGGTAGATGCTGAGTTCACTTGAACTTGGATATATGTAAATTATGCTTAAATTAAAAAAAAAAAAACTTTTTGTGTTATTTTGACCATAAATATATATATATACTGTTTATATATGTGTATATATATATATAAATATATATATATATACTGTATATATATATATACAGTTGGTATATATGGGTGATAGTATATTTATAAAAAATAAAAAAGAATTACTATTATAATAATAGCATTCAATTCAATAATTTGGAGAAGATTGGCGGGCCGGAACTATAGGCTGAACAGGCCACATCCGGACCCTGGGCCTCAGTTTGCCCATGCCTGCTCTAGATAAATAGATAGATATAATATTTAAAACACTGTAATTCCTACAAAATTGTGTTTATCTTTAAACAAAATATAAATCACTGCAAATTCTCTCACTGTGGTAGAAATGAATAAAAATGTTCATAAGGGCCTCCGTGGGCCTCTTTTTCAAATTATACATACATATGTAAATATATATTCTCGAGATTTTGTGCAGGGGAACCATAAGGCTTTCCAGAATACTTTATAGAACCTCTGCCTTCCTATAGAAGCCCACCCTAATAAGACCCTAATAAAAACTAAAAACACGTATTTAAAGGAATCCTGAACTTTGCAGCTTTTTCGTTCTTCGTGTTGATGCTTTCAAACATGATTAGTGCCGTAGGGAAACCTCTGCAGAGGTTTTCTGTAATAACACCATGTTCATAAGACTGTTGTTATACATCATTTTTCTGGAAGGAACCAATCAAATCGCTTGTAAAACAGTGAGATGAGTCCTGCCAGGCCATATAATCATGAGTAGATCACAACCTTTTCTTAGTTTGGAAAAAAATGCCATAGGTTGGACTGCTTGGATGCAGCTGTTGAAAAACATAACATGTAGCTCCAGATTCACAGTGTATCACAATATTTAGTTTCTTGTTCAGGGGCAATATTTCATTTGAATATGTAATTCAATATAACATCTGTCTTGATCCATTTGTATCACAGGGTGAACGTGTGTGGGAGAGAGAGAGAGAGAGGGACAGAACAAGTGAGAGAGGAGGATGTAGGTGCAGCTATATATTTTCTGTGTGAGGAACCTGAAAAGTCCGACTCCCAGAGAAGGTTTTTAAATTATTCCTACTGCCAGAAAGACAAATGACCTGATATACTGTATTTTTAACTTGTACGCAAAAGAAAGTGTTGATTAAAGCAAACTCTTGTACTGTACATTGTCTTATTTTTGATCCTTGGATTAAAGAGTGTGAGATCTACTCTGGAGTTTTATTATTCAACACAATCAAAACCTACAATTACACAGAGAAATGGTTATTTATTATTGTTTAATAAAAATGCAGAAAGTTAAAATTTATTCCACAATGACGACATAGCAAACATGTGAGTTCATATATATATATATATATATATATATATATATATATTTATTTATTAGGGGTGTGATGATTCACTTACAAAACGATACAATTCATATCTCGAATCACAGGCTACGATCCGATTCAGGAACGATTCATAAAAAATATTAAACGATTGATCCAGTTCAATCCGATTCGTTTCAGTTCGATCCAAACCGATCCAAAACGATTAATTTGCACACCCCTAATATGTATATATATATATAATGTATATTAGGAGTATGGCGATTCACACATAACGATCCGATTCATATCTCGATTCATAGTCTATGATCCGACTCAGGAACGTTCTTAAATGTTCTTAAACGATCAATCCGATTCAGTTCAGTTCGATCAAAACCGATCCAAAACAAATAATTTGCACACCCCTAATATATATATATATATATATATATATATATATATGTATATATATTTCTTTATTTCTTT
>JAFBJS010000974.1:11955-83043 GCA_016785265.1 Paraplagusia blochii
TCATATCTCGATTCACAGGCTACGATCTGATTCAGGAACGATTCATAAAAAAAATTAAACAATTGATCCAGTTTCAGATTTTTAGTTCGATCCAAAACGATTCATTTGCTCACCCCTAATATATGTACAGTGTGTATTAGGGGTGTGACGATGCACTCACATAACGATCCAATTCATATCTTGATTCACAGGCTACGATCCGATTCAGGCACGATTCATAAAAAATAGGAACGTTCTTAAACGATCAATCCGATTCAGTTCAGTTCGATCAAAACCGATCCAAAACAAATAATTTGCACACCCCTATTATATATATATATACTATATATATATATATTTCTTTATTTCTTTTCCATATTTGCAATCATCTGCTGATTCTGCAGCATATATGCTCTCCTGCATATCTAAAGAGCCCATATTAAAACAGCTCTCGTGACAGGGTTGCTGGTAATTGCACCTTCTTCTAATCTTCATCAAAGACTCCATCGATGATCTTGACGTGGAGTCCAATCAGTGCTGATATTGTCACGGTAAACTGGAGGAAGACGTGAGAGTGAGTGGCAGTTAAAGCAACATCTGTTGACTGGACGGCAGAACAAGACAGGAATCATATTTGTTTATGCTGCAGTGACAGACAAAATAATTGATAATCATTCACTAGGTGGCAGTAGATGGCTATAAAAAACCATAAACATAAAAGGGACTGATCTTTAATTCCTGTAAGCTCATCAGAGTAGTGTTTGACAGAACAGGCTGAGGACATCATCTTTCAGCTTGTCCCTTTTTTCAGTGGTTGCCACAGCAAGTCAACAATTTCCATTTCACCCTGTCCTCTGTGTCCTCAACTCTAACTTCAACTACCTCCATGTCCTCCCTCACATCCATCCATCAGTCTCCTCTTTGTCTCCTACCTAGTATCTCCATCTCTAGAATCATTCTTCTTCCAATATAATCACTGTCCCTCCTCTGAACATGTCCAAACCATCTCGATCTGTCTTCTCTAACTTTTTCTCCAAACCTTCCCGTCTGTGTTGTCCCTCTAATCACCTAATTCCTGATCCTGTCCATCCTTGTCTCTCCTAAAGAGAACCTCAGGATCTTTAACTCCTCCACCTCCAGCTCTGTCTCTTGTCTTCTACCTGTTCCTAGTGTCTCTAATCCATCCATCATGTCTGGTCTCACCACTGTCCTGTAAATCTGCCCCTCCACCTTAGCTGACTCTCTTCTATCACAGATCACTCCTGACTCTTTTCTCAAGTCGTTCCATCCTGACTCCACTCTGTTCTTCTCCTCTCTTCCACAGTCTCCACTGCTCTGAACAGTTGATCTTCTGTATCTAAACTCCTGCACCTTCACCACCTCTGCTCCATGAACCTCACTGTTCACTGAGGATTTCATATGAGACAAATCTAAAAAATAACTCATGTTAATCTGTCCTTTTCCTTTTTGACGGTTTGACTTTTATTTGCTGACAGCCCTCTCTTTCAGCTCGCTCTTTCATCAGATGTTCCCACAGCAAACTGACAAACATGGATTCCCTGCACTTCCCAACCTGAGATTGATGTTCTGTAAAAAAAAAAATTTACAAAAATAACTTTTTGTTGTTTTACTGTCATAAAACAAAGCTATTTATTCCTGTGTTCAATTCCCCAACAGGCTGTATGGACCGATGCTGGAGCAGGTGCTCAAAGAAAACATTACAACCATGGCTTAAGTTGCCGCAGACTCACACTAACCCTTTATTTCCCCCATGTCTCATATGATACAGTCACAGTAAAGACACACGGCAGCAAAAATGTCGGCTGCAGCAATTACAGTCCCGACAACTGGTGTTTGTGCCTTGAACATCCTTTCTGCCACGGTGAAATGTCGTCTCTGGTAGACTGTGTGTGTGTGTCGTGTCAGTGACATCCTGGAAGCTGCCCCGTAAAGCAGCATAGTAAACAGTCCCATTTTAAAGACGGTAGTTCTTCCATTGTAGACATTCACCGTCGTTCTCTGCATAATTTCAGGCTGTCACCGACAGACTCCCTTTTATTGTCTTATCTGTCTTTACAGACACAGACCCCATAAAGCTGCCTGTGCCTGGGTTCTAGTCCAAGTGCTTTACTACTGAATTAATGTTGACGCAATTACAGAGGGAAGGTAAACAAATACAGAGGGTTAAACCAGAGGCTGGAAGATCAGTATCCATGTAGAGAAAAATAAAAGTTAATTGTTGTTATGTTGTTTTTATTGAGGTTTAAATGTTTCTGCAAGGTTCATATTGTTACTTATTCAGCTTTGATTGGTTTTTCAACTTGACGTCCATTCATTAGCCCATTAATGAAAATCCATGGATTCTGTCAAATGTACATTAAACGATAACAATAAATCAATAAGATGTTATGATTGCCATTTTATTTTTTTCTAATGGTGTTTTCTCTGGGCCTCTGTAGCTTTTTTTTTAATGAACCAGTGAGAAAAAAGGACAAGTTACGCACCAGAGAAGACTCTTCAAGGTAAGTTGTATTTTATTTTTCTAGTTTTTATAATCTCCAATGTCTCAATTTCCTTTTTTCGGCAAAATTTCTTCGATTAGATAAAAGTGTCTAGATCAGGGGTCTCAAACTCAAATAAGTTGAGGGCCACCAACCCCGCTATCATTTCACAGCGTCAGCTTTCAGTGTTCGATTCAATAGAAAAAAAAATGTAATAAAATATCAGTTTCCCATATATCCTGTGTAATACATCTCTGAACCTGACAGAGTCTGTGGATCAGGGTTTGGAGAATTATAGGATTTACTATAAAATGTGTAGAACAAATCTATAAAATATCACTATGAATTCAACTTTCACATCAAGGTGGGGGCCGCAAAATATAGTTCCACAGGCCTCAAATGGTCCTCAGGCCGCGAGTTTGAGACCACTGGTCTATATGCTCCCAGTATATACAGTATATAGCTATACCATCTATTGATTTCCCCTTCTTTTTTTGCATTTTGTCAATTTGTGCAATGTTTTTTGCTTCTATCAGGGTTTAGAAAGATACAGTAACTGGTCACAGCACGTTTTGCACACTTCTGGGTTGTGTTGCAAACAAAAATATCACAAAGTCATCGCCCTCTGATGAGAAAGACTGAAAGCCCTGCATAAATTTCCCATCCGTCTCACTGCCAGTTTCTTGGAACAGTTTTTATTGACTCCAATATTGACGCAGACATTTACACATTCAGTGTAACCACAGCTGTCATAGAACTACTTAGTGTAGACCAGCAGAAAGGGAGTCTTCACTTTTACACCATACAAGGTAATACTTTGTTCAATGAGTCATTAAAAAGTATCAGAGCGAGAGAGACAGAGACAGAGAGCTGTTGATGAAACTTTGAGGATGTTGAAAACCACATCCACTGTCACCGTCATTGTTCACACTTCGCAGCTTTTTATATTCACCATGTTGAGTCTGGTTTCTAACCCTCCTCCCCTCCACCGCTACGCCACCGCCCTCTCATCCCTCACACTGTATACGCAGACCCATAAAACAACTATGCCAAACATTGTCTCAACCCGCGAAAGGCTCAGTAGAACACACACGTACACACACATAAACTGAGGCCAACACCTTCGTCGGCCTGTCACCATGGCAACACTGTCAGTCCAAGTGCCTTTGAAAGTACAGAGGAAATTCTTTATTCTGATTTTCCCTCGCTGGTCTCTTGTAGACACTTTAAAATAACTTTTACCCTGGACGTTGTTACATTGTAACCTGTGTACTCCACCTAGTTTTACTTCTTTATTTTGTATTTGTTTGAGTCCAGTTGTCAATTTGCAGGTCCTCTGCGAGGGTATTTTGATGTCCAATATTTAGATTGGAGTTGCTATAACATCGGAGTCAGACTGGTGTTGGTGATGCATCATGTCTGTGTGAAGAACTCACGGTTGGAGGAGGGGTGGAGTGTTTGTACACTTTTCTATGTTTCATAACTGACATCCCCTCTATTTGTCTCAGATACCTGCGGCAAGGAAGTGTGTTTTGTCTCCTTTTCTTTGTCTCCCTCACTCCCTCCTTAAATCACGTCTTTTCTTCTTTTACTCCTTACTCTCCTCCTGTCCTTCTCGTCTGTCTCTTTGTTTCTGTCTCTCCCGGCGATACAGTGAGCGATGTGACCTCCCGTCTCTTAAAGACAGGGATTCCAGGGATTTGAAGAGAGATGAATCTCCTGCAGTGCCTTCTGTCTCCTGCCTGGACCTTGGAAGACCCTCCAGAGACCAACTTGGCAGCGTGAACTCGAAGTATGCTCAGAAGTTTTTAAACCATACGTGCACGACGGCCTATTTTTGAATGTTTCCTATTATACTGTTGTGTTCACACGTGGGCGGACTCCCTGCCAGAATTACACTCTCCGCCTCTCATGTGCATGATGCTCACGATGGACCGACTTTTATCAACAATAACATTTACAAAATAATCGTCAGATTTCTTCTTTACAAACACGCACATAATACATTGCTAAAGCTCCAAAGCTGCGTATATTACTCTGCATACTCATGCGAGAATGCAATAATTTTTGCACATACTCACACTCAGACTCAAAACCTATCAATCCTCCCCTTAAGCCATCTGAGTCTCTGCTCTCAGTATCTCATTAGATCCGAGCCCTCCGGAGGGCAGCGCATCAAGACAAACCCCTAAAACAGACCAAAGGACAACTGTGGAGCAGAAAGCCAACAAAATGACACAATCCTTACCATTAATCACTGAAGATAAGACCTTTATTACAGCTGTAACCTTATCAATCAAACACACGCCTCCTCATTTTTCACCCGTCTGAGATGTCTGCAAAATACGAAGTCATAAATCTACATTTCTGAGATCAACATCATTAGAGAAATGCCAATATTCCATTTCTGACACTGGTGAAATGTCTGATGGGCAGACGTGAAGGGAGAGGACATCAAGAGGCTGTTAAAGATAAAAACCTTCTGGATTGTTTACCAATTCTTTTAGACAACACAAAATGGATGGCCCATAGTCGGTGATGATGCTCTGACAAGCCTTCTGGGTGGCTCGGCCGCTCCATGACTTAGTGTTAGTTGCTGCAGTGAGGAATGAGACGGTACATAGCTGGAAGTGCATTCTGTTGGTGGAGTGCTGAAATGGCACGTACACACAAATTAAATTTGTCAGCTGTGTGTCCAGTGGATAGATTGATTGATTTTTCTTTTTCCTCTCAGTGATCCTTATCATTGACTTTGCCACTGGTCCACCCACAGTGCAGTGACAGACAAAACATGGTTTGACTTTTTAGAACTTACTTAAGAACTTACTTAAGATAAGGATATATAAGAATATATAATAGATTAGTGATTACAATGCACCGTGCTGTAGTAGATCATGCGGTGTACCATGGAAATGACTGAATAACAACTATCATTTATGTCCTATAAATAATTTTGTTGGTTTATACATGTTAAAGTGGGAGGCAGAATAAATACTCTTCCACTAGGGGGCAGCAGATGGCCTTAACCTCTAAATTCCACTGCCTTTCTTCAATTCCTTTAAAGTATAAACCTGTTCAATGGAAGAGGCTCCAGACAGAGAGACAGACAGACAAACAGACAGACAGACAGACAGACAGACAGACAGACAGATAGATAGATAGATAGATAGATAGATAGATAGAGTTTTGCAATGGAACTTTATTAAACATGGTACACAACAGATGTGATCCAACATCAGTACAAAACAAACAACCGCAGTGTAGCTGTTACACTCCATAGATAGATAGATAGATAGATAGATAGATAGATAGATAGGAGACTTTTGTTTGGTGGTGGATTTTGAAACGTTTCTAATTTGAAATCTGTGCCATGGGTCCAAAACATTTAGAAACACTGCAACTAGACGACTAAGGAAATTAAAAGTCTTATTAAGAGGAGGCCTTTTGCTTCCTGGTGATTTAGGGAGGTTAATCAAGCATGTGGTCTTTGACCTCCTGTTTAACCTGAAGAATTAAATATAGTTGTTTTTTTTCTGCTGTCAATAATCCTGCTTGATTTAGGGCGGCTGAGTGCAGCTCCAGACCCAGTCTTACAAGGAAATGAATCTTCTTTTCTCCCCTGTGTACATGCACTGGCCTTTGGGAGTTTTGTTTCTGAATTCACTTTACATTTTTAATCCTTCTACATCTGCCAGTACGATCCATAGACAGTAAATTCTGGGAACTGTAATTAATGACAAATCAGTGACTCCATTTTAAAAAAATGAATGGAAAGTTGTAGATAGGCAAGAGTAATTCTTCCAGTCCCCATAACTCTGACGATTGATTTTAACGTCAGCAGAGATAGAGCAGCGTTGCAAAATACAACCCCAACATAAGGCACAACATTTCAAAGTCTTACATCATGCCTACATCTGGATAGCACTTATTATGTAGAAAAAAACACAGGTAAAAGCTGTCGGTCAGCATTATTTTTTACATTAGAAACATTAAGCTGAATCAGTCAGAGACTGGGTGAACAGCCAGAGCCAAAAGAGATATTCAGCGACAAAATATCTTTCCAACAAATATGGCTGCCAACTAAGTTACTAACACTACTAACATTAATACATATATACTGTATATATATATGTATATATATAAATATATATATACAGTATATATATAATATATATATTCATGAAGGAATTATCTATCTATCTATCTATCTATCTATCTATCTATCTATCTATCTATCTATCTGTCTGTCTGTCTGTCTGTCTGTCTGTCTGTCTGTCTGTCTGTCTGTCTGTCTGTCCGCCTCTCCGTCTTTCTGTCCGCTTGTCTATCTATCTATCTATCTATCTATCTATCTATCTATCTATCTATCTATCTATCTATCTATCTATCTGTCTGTCTGTCTGTCTGTCTGTCTGTCTGTCTGTCTGTCTGTCCGCCTCTCCGTCTTTCTGTCCGCTTGTCTATTTATCTATCTATCTATCTATCTATCTATCTATCTATCTATCTATCTGTCTGTCTGTCTGTCTGTCTGTCTGTCTGTCTGTCTGTCTGTCCCTCCCTCCGTCCATCCGTCCATCCGTCCGTCCGTCCCTCCCTCCCTCCAGCCACGCGTTAGTCCGTCTGTCCGTCCCTCCAGCCACCCATCTATCTATCTATCTATCTGTCCATCTATTAATCTACAGTATCTATCTATCCATCCATCCATCCATCAATGATCCTTCACTGATCCACCTTAAATCGGTTCCGTTGTTCTGTTGCAGTGTCGTCCTCATTCAACAGTGATAGAATCCTTTATAAGTACCTGCTAGAACATTTCCTGGACCTGCAAACATCAATGGGAATGAGTGGGTCATGCAGAGGAAGTGATGTTTACAACAATCCCACCACTGCTGCTGGGAATATACTGCAACATTTGAAGGCGCAGTATATTTATGTGCCTTTAACATAGTTTCCCTTTTAAGGTCTGGTCATGGCTGTATTGCCAACATTTATCTCCTGACTCAGTTTTCCTTTTTACTCTTTGTTCTTCGGACTCTGGGATCTTTTCATTGGTTAATTTGTTTGTCGGAATCCTGTGTTTGGTTCTGTCTTGTCTGTTTTGCACAGTTTATTTCTGTTGCTACATTGTCGTAATCACAGGTATCTGCGACTTCACTGACACAAGAAACACAGTGTGTTCGGTGTAATTGGCCATTACACTCAGTTTTGCTCCGTCACCTCTTCCCGTCCATACTCTGCCCGGTTGGCAGAACTTCACACTACACCACACAAACCCTCACAGGCCGGGCTTACGGCTCGATCCGATTGGCTGGCCTCTTCTTTCCTCTTCTCGTCCTCTGCACCCAGCTGCCCTGGTGAGCGTAGTATTCCGCTGATTTTTGACAGAGGAAACCCTCACAAGCACTTGTTGAAGGCATTCATTAACATGAAGGATTTGATTTTCTCCAGAGAAAAAGAGAGATCTCAGCTGTCTTCTGTCCCTCGGTATTTTGATGATTGTTGTGAAGCACTCTGAAACACCCTGAAGGCTTCCACTGAATCTGAGTCTGCTTGTCATTGAGCTGAGAGGCCACTTGACTTTGTCATGGATTCTGTCTACACTCTGCACACCAGGGGTGTCCACACTTTTTTGTCTTGTGAGCGTCTTTTTAAATAATTAGACTGAGGTGACCTACCCAGATTGAAAACTAAATATATTTAAATATATAAACTGGATATCTTACTCTCTACATTAACATATAACATATGTTATACTGTCTGACTCAATACCTATATCATTCTCACTTTAGCCCAGTGATTAGCATCTTGAAATAGAATTACATCTCTAGCTTTAGTATTATACTATCATTTTTTTATGCTGTTGCTTGGGGTAGTAGTTACCTAGTGCAGGGATTCTTAACCTTTTTGGCCTAATTTTTTCAGTGTCAAGTGACCTGGGGCCCTTAATAATCGCAGTTTAGTATTTTCACGGCCCTCTAGGGGGCGCTTGCGGCCCAACTTTGGGCCGGGGCCCAATCGTTCAGAATCCCTGGTCTAGTGATTAAGGAACCAGACTGGGGTCCGGAGGGTTCCAAGTTCGAATCCACCGATTGCCAGGTCCACTGAGCATGGCACCGTCCCCACTCACTGCTCACTATTCACTTTGGTGGTGGGTTTAATGCAGAGATCACATTTTGTTGTGTGAATCACAATGGCACAATGATAAGCAGTTTCCTTTCCTTTCCTTTCCTTTGGATCTACCACCTTCTGGTAGATTCCGATCTACCTATTAGTCACCCTGCTGTACACGGAAATTTTAAAAGCAAACTCAAATTATGATAAATCCCCAGCCATCCCGTGATCATTCAGATTAGAAAAGGACTCTTTTTCCAGTCTTATTTTAAACCATAATACAAGATCTTGTCTTACGTTTCAGTCTAACCAAATCCTATTTTGGATATTACACTGCTGACACGTTGTAATCTTGTGTTTTTCTTTAATTTCTGAGTTTACAACAAGCTCCTTCCATTTTCCAGACATTAATTTGTCATTTTTACTGCAAGAAATAAAAAATGGCTCTTGTTTTATTGCTGCATGCCGGGGATGAAAAGAGAAGCATTTGGTGTTCTGGTGAGATAATCAAGTGACTAATTGTGGAGCTTCTGATTTTGCCAATGGGGGCGTTTGATGCACTGGGAGAAGAATAAAAACCCAGTTCTTACTGTTGATTTTTCCGTGAAGGTTAAAAGGGGAAGAAGAAAATGTATACAATTAGATAAAATGAAGGAGGACGCGCATTTGCAAGTCACATGGTTTGTTTGTTTAAGATTTTTGATGGAAATCAGTCAAAGGGAGTGTGACTGTATTGACATCAGAGATAATGGAGTCCCAGCTGCCTGTGCTGCCATTAGTGATCATTTTGTCTGCCTTGTGTGACTGTGTGCCTGGCCATTCTCTCCATGTTGTTGAGACCGTGGAGTGGTGCATGTGCGAGCGCGGCCTCTTCAGCCTCCTACCTCTCGGATTGCCCGTGAGAATTATATACATGTAAGAACACATTAATGAGCCACTGTCCCTTAAAAGCCAATGGAACAATGAGAAGAATAAAAAAATTGAATCTTTTCACCGTGCATTAGTGCAGAAAAGAGCTGTGGTGCAGATGCACGCACATTTACACAAAAGGACAAAAGGATAATGATTAAATATAAGTCATGTGGTCTTTGTAGGTCTTACCGTGGAACAGCAGCAGATACAAACAAACCTGCTGTGATTCACTGCTGAATAATAACGTGCGCTGATCTGGCAGCAACATTTGTGACACTTTGGTTATAATTATCCTTAACCTGCTCCCTTCCCTCCGCTGCTCCAACTCCTGAAATGATGGCAAATTCCACAATGTAGTTGGAAAAAGGTCGCGAGGGGAATCTCCTACTCATTCTGTTCAATTACTGTTGCACTTTTCTTCATATAGGACAGCCGCTTGGTGAGTCTGGACGCATTGTTGGGACATATTGATTGTCTTCTGCAGGAGCTGACAACTTTGCAGTTATGGTTTGCAGTTGCACATTTTACTGTATACCCGTTCATTTTAGCCATTTATTTCAGAGGTTTTCACAATAAATAATGACATAAGATTCATCATAAATATTTAACGATCATTAGAAAAAAGAGGACGGCAGCGGTGTTCTAGTTGTTAAGGAAGCGGAGTTGGGTCCTCAAGTCCATAGGTCCAATTCCACCAGCTGCCAGGTTGCCACTGAGGTGCTCTGAGCATAGCACCGCCCTGACCCACATAACTTCTTGTGGTTCACCACCCACAAGAAGGCTCACAAAATGGTGCAAGGTGATTTGGGTGGTGCAAGCTGCCCTGCCATCCAGCAACGGACGCACAGATGAAGACGAATCAATGACAGAAATAAAGAGGATCAGGATTTTCTAACAGAGAATCTGCCTTATATCCTGCCCTGCTAGATTGTTGAACACAAAGATACTTTATTGTGTGTGCAGTTATTTGTAAAACAATAAATCTGATTTAAACTGAGATGTTGTTTTAAGTCCAGAAACCCTTGACCACGTTCCAGTAGCCAAAAAATATCTTTCCTGCAACTGTCCAGCTAATTGACCTGGCCAAATGATGTAAAGCCCAATCATTGGCTGCCCTGCTGTTCTGTCTTTGGATATTCCCTTTAAATAAAAGATGGTCAACCTACTGCAGTTATTTTAACAAGAAAAAATCCATACAAAATAAATGTCTTCACCCGTATAAAACTTTTTCACATGCATCAATTTTAGGCCTATTATTGCTGTTTCCTATGGCTATAACTCTGCTTTAAAGTTAATCCTCCAACATAAATCAGGTAAAATGCACGTATCACCTTAGCAGGAATAAATCATTGAATGAAATTTACTGGCTAAAGTAATGAAATGGAGTCTTTTGTTTTTGCTACCTTAAGGGCGAGGCAGTAATAGGGAAAAATGGGTACAATCTTAGAGTCGATGTAGTTGAATCACCGCCTGTGTTGTAAGTGGCTCGACTGTGTTGAGGAGCTCACGCTGAGGAAATCAGCAAAGCAATATTACTCTGCCATGAAGAAAAATAAAAATTCAAAGAAACCAGGCTCAGTGGGTCACCGTAATTTGGGGCTCACAGAATTTGGCGAGCCTTGAGTAAGGATTACCACCACTTCCTCAGAAACTATTTGCTTTCACCCTGATACAACACAGCATCATTTGTAGTGACGGATATTTAATTAAGTAAAACAGCGGAGGGCGGTTTGGAGAAAATATTTTCCAACTGTTCCTCCTCTTTTCCTGCAAATATTGAGAAAACAAAACTCATACATGTGTTGAGTGGATTTATACTGCAGCGAGGAAAGTGTGGCAGTCCAACGGTTATGTGCATAACAGAATCACTTGTCAACGATAGTGGTGGTCTAGTGGTTAAGAAAGCGGACTTGGATCCACAGGGCTGACCAGCTGTCAGGTTGCTTCTCGGGGGCTCACAATATGGTGCAATGTGATTTGGGTGGTGCCAGCTGCCCCGCGACCCAGGACCGGACAAGCAGAATGAATAAATGAGAATCACTGTCACCGTCACCTTCCTGGCCTTGTTTACCTCTATGGACATGGGCCTTGTAGAAACGACAAAAGTCGGGGGAAACAAAAAGAAACATCCATCGGTTGTGCATGTACACAAAAAGGAGCGACGCTCTTGTGTGACACCTGACAGGAGTTGAAGAGGTTGAGGATGGGCCTACGATTGGTCAAGACTCTTAATGGAGCCTCCTTGTGATGAATTGCTATTCAACGCTACTAATCAAAATTCCATTGTCAGGGGTTACAGATAATGAGCAGTAGCTGTCATAGTCGGACATAGCGCTGTGTAAAGGTGTAGAATAGATACGCCATGCTACACCACCATCCTTCTTTAAGGCTTTTTTTCCACATTACCCTGATTAGTCTTGAGATCATTGTCTTTCATTAGACCTCAGACTGGAAGATTCTTTATCACATAAATACAACGTACTCTTTACATTAGATTGTTAACAATGGTTGGAATATTGAATGCAGAAAAAATCCAATAGGGAGTACATTATCAGCAGTCTCTGACAATGGGCGGATTGGTAATTGCTTTTGCCTTACTGCAAGACAATCGCTAGTTCGATCCCTGGTTGTAACTGATGGTCCTCCTGTCTGGAGTTTGCATGTGTTCTCCGAGTGTGTGTGTGAGTGTAGGTTTCCTTCAGGTCCTCCATTTCCTTCCAGAGTCCAAATACATACAGGACGGGGTTAATTGGACAATATATGGGTTTCAATAGGTGATAAATGTGAGTGTTGAATGGTTGTTTGTCTCTATAGATTGTGACAAACGCAGAAGATCTTCATTAATGTTGCTGGAGATTCACTTTTAAAAACCTTCCTCATTTTCTTATACATATATAATAAATCTGAATATATGTGGAGAACATTTTTGTTCTTTTCAAAATAACCAATTCATTTTATTTGCCATCTCACATAAAGCCCTTTCCCCAACTCCCCAAGCAGTTGTAAATACACTGTGTGTGGGTTAATTTCTTTTATAGACTGAAATGGTATAGTGGCTGACCTATGTGCCTTGCTGTTAACAAGCAAGGTGTTGAATGGTCTGTCACCAGCTCTAGACTTCTTGATCAATGCAGGACTTTAATAATGTAGACATAACCTTTCTTTTCTTGCAAGGTTCACCTTTACAGGGATTCCAGTATGTCATGATTCTAGAAGCACCTACTATATATACAGTAGACTGCAGTCCTGAGTTGTTTTATATAATTCATTCATCTTCTCCTGCTTGTCTGTTGCTGGACACCACCCAAATAACATTGCACCACAAGAAGTGATGTGGTTCTATGCTCAGAGCACCTCAGTGGCAACCTGGAAGCTGGTGGATTCGAACCTGAAGCCTTGCGGCCCCAAGTCCGCTTCCTTAACCACTGCCGCCGTTTAATATAATGTTGTTTTTGATGTGCATGTAAATATACATGTAGGTATTGGATGTATATAGATAGATGGATGGATGGATAGATAGATAGATGGATGGATGGATGGATGGATGGATGGATGGATGGATGGATAGATAGATAGATAGATTCAACTTCAACATGTAGGAATTGTAGCCGTCTACACAAACGCTCCTCATATCAGGGCGTCAAAAGTAATTGGACTGGACTTCTGTCTATTGTCACGGCATCAGTAAACACATGTGACCTAGTTCCAATGGTAGGCATACATGCCCATGACATCACCGTGCCGTCACCATGTTTTACACAAGACGTGGTGTTCTCTGGATCATAAGCTGTTCCAATTCATTCTCCAACCCCATCACTTGTGATCCATGTTGACTTTAGTGTCATCTGTTCATTCTTTTACTTTAAGTCACAGTCTCCGCGACTGCCAGCCAAACTGCCACCATACTGTGAGCCTTCCTGTGGGTGGTTAGCCCACTGAAAGTCATGTGGCTTGGGCCGTTGCTATGGTCACAGCACTTCATTGTCAACTTGGCAGCTGGTGGACTCAAACTTGAAGCCTTTTGGACCCAAGTCCACCTCCTGAACCACCAGGCCACCACTGTATTGTCCTCCTCTGGTCTGATAACATAGAAAATGAAAAGGACTCGTTTACTTTTGCTCAAGAGCCTAAACTTCAACCCCGACTATTGAAATTCAGCCACAAATATGTTGAGATACATACAGTAAAATGGATCGGACAGTTTAATCACAGTAAAAGTCCAAGTCCTTACAAAAATAGCTGCTTGACGGTGTTTCATTCTGTGCGTCCTTGGCCTCTGCCTTGTGTCAGGACAGGTGCAGATGAATATAAAGCATTACTATCAGACTATCAGAGCATATAGTTCCACCAACTTGTTTATGCATGCATGTGTTGGAAACATTGTGTACATGAAGACCAAATTAGTCTCATCTTCTTAGTGTCTGCTTGACATCAGTGCCAAATGAACATCACCCAGAGTAAACATATTCTCAATCCAAAAACAGTTCAGGGCAAACGAACAAAGATGTGTTTTTGTAAAAATAAACGGACAGAGAAACAAAACTATATTAAAGTCACTGAACTCAATAAACAATCTAGAGCTGTTCTCCAATTTAATAAGGCCATGTAAGTTTTACACACACTTACCAGTCTCACATGATTGTCTAACTCAGGCATGAGCAAACTAAGGCCCGGGGGCCAGATGTGGCCCGTTTAGCTTCGTAATCCGGCCCACCAAACCTCTCCAAATTATGCAATGTGGTTTGTAATATTATATATCTTTTTTTCTGCAGTATCTACTTTCCCCCTATATACGGTATAAAGAATGTTTTCATTTATAAATAAATTATATATCTAAGTTCACGTAAACTGAATCAACCTGGTTCTAACTCGGTCCCGTGTTCAATTTTAGGACCAATTGTGGCCCGAAAGTGAAAAGGTTTGCCCACGCCTGGTCCAACCTCTCCCGTCTCAGGTCCTCTGACCCTGATATACAGAAAATAAAAGATGTACATAAGGACAGGATGAATGAAACCGGTATCTTTCTTGTAACTTTTAAGACCTTTAAATAAAACACTGTTACCTTTCCAAATCTCTCACTGAAACACACTCCATATTTTTTTCTGACACACAGACTCCCTCTCTTTCTTTCTCTCAAACACACACTCTCCCATTTCCTCTCTTTCTCTCTCTCTTCTTCTCACGTGGAAACTTTATCACACACACACATCCCCACATCCTCTCCTTCTCTTCTCTCTTTACCCGCCGCACACACACAAAACCCTCTCTCCCTCTCTCTCTTTCTCTCTCTCCCACATCCTCTCTCCCCTGCCTCACTCACACACTCAACCCAGGGCGCTTATTGGAGGGTGTTTGTGTGATTTGTCTACCATTATTCCGCCTTTTTGTCTGATTCATCATAACGGATCGAAGATCCTTAGAGGCCAGACCTTCGGTGCCATCAACGAACCCGTCACTGGATAAAGAAAAAAAAATCAAGAGCGAATTTTAAGGATATGAGGGAACGCACCATGTCCTTCCACTGCGCCCTGCGCGTACTGAAAAGGGCGATCTGTCTCTGACTGAGGACGGCAGCGATGAAGCGAATGCGCTCCAGTGATGCAGGAAAACTTCACGCTCGTTGGTGCCAGACCTTGTTAGAGTCGTCGGGTGTTGTTGGGGTGTCAGCAGAAGTGCCATCGTCACGCAATTAACTTCAGCCGGGCAGGACAATTCTCCAAGTTAACCTGATAATCGATTCCATTGCAGTGACATGTGGATTTGAGCCTTTTGGCTTTATTTGCGCTGTGGCATATGGTCGGGGAGCGCAAGTTTGGAGCTGCACAGATCCGCACCCCCTGCCTCTCCTCCCTCTCCTTCTCCTCCTTGTCCTTCTCCAGAGCGCGTCCTCGTTGGAGCTGGAGTCGACAGAGCCGGAGGCGCTGAGGAATGCGGAGCCGGGATTCTTTGTTTTCAAGCTCACCTGCGGAACTCGCAGCGCAAAATAAAGTAAGAGATTCCTCCTTCAGCCGAACCTGTGCGCTTTAGTAGAAAAAAAAAGGCAAGACGCATATTTTTGTGGCGTTCTCGTGTGATAATCCGAATAATATGACAGTATAGCTGGATTTCTGACCTTGTGAGAAGTGTTTTATTTTTTTCATTTGTTGCTATGTAATCCCGTTCGGTCCCTGAATGCATCTGAGACAGACCTGTAGCGTCACTGGGTCAGTGGGCTTCTTAACCTTCTCCCCGTTGTCTCTTCCAACAGCCCACTGACGTAGCCAGGGAGCCCAGAGAGCGCCATGCTGAGGCTGATTCTCCTCAACTCTACCGACAACCCGGACTTCGACCTGGTGCTCATGGCCCAGTCCTCCACGCAAGACCCCTCCTCCCTGAACGCCTCTCACGGCAGCTCGGTGAGTGTGGCCGCTCTTCTCAGACCCACCACGCGGGGAGGGGGACTCCGGGAAGGCGAGTTCCACAAGCCAGACCTGATCACCTACATAGTCATGTGCCTACTTCTGTTCCTCCTGGTGCTGCTCATTGTCTTCTTCATCAACTGCCAGCTGAGGAACTCTTTCTTCGCATCCATGCCATATGACAGGTCACTGAGGGAGGCCAGGACTTCCTACAAGTAGCCTGGATGACTCATAATACAGAACTGTGTGCGGGGATGGACTCCTTCTCTTCTACATGTAGCCCATTTACTTCATAATCAAGAGGAGCGGTTGCCTTTGGACAGAAATCACGAATCTTCTTAAGATCTCGATTGGGGGACTGGAGCACCTCAGAAACAGGGATGGCGTCTCAGAAGATGAGTGACGTGCACTTGTCTGCTGTTGTTCCTGAAAGATAACAAATTTATCACTTGATTAAATTTGTCTTAGCCTCTAATTATCTGGTAATTAGTGGGAGAAATGTGAAATAATCCATCATTCACTTCAGCTCCTGTATAAGCACTTACACAGTTTATTGTATTTTAGAAGACACTCCTTAATGTTCACTTTCAACCCAGAATACCCTGGTTAGGACAAAGATCGTCCATAAGCAGTAGGCAGTACTGGATTGGTCTCTCTATTGTATATGTATATACACTATTTTGTATAACTGTGCCTGTCCTGTCTTGTGAAGTTGAATGCAATCACTTTTCAACTCAATGTTCTCTGTTAAAATTGCCGATTGTACAGATTAAAGGGTGGACTCTTTGTCTGATTCATCACGCGATTGGAATTAACATTCTGGCCGTCTGTGTGTGAATGATGGTGATGCTGATGATGCTGCAGCTGCTTATGTGAAGGGGCCAACTGGTAATCATTTAATAGGCTGCGTCCACACAGCCGTTTATGAGTGCCATAGGGCTCCATGCCTTATCGTGCACTTTCTCTTTTAATTAACCTTTCCAACAATTTACAGCTCCAATATCCACTGGATGACTTGAGGCTGGAGTTAGAAAAATGAACGATGAGTCCTCTGTGATAAACTAACTATTGTCTGTCACACGTGATGCGCAAATGCTCTCCAATCTTGTTGTGGGAAAACATGATGGCAGATGGAGGACCCCCCACAGCTCACTTTTTCTCTTTCTCTCTGCATTCTGTTTCGGTTCTTGGTTCTAAAATTGACTTTAGACCATTTGTGACATGATTATTTGTCTTATTTAGACCTGCACTACAGACCTCACAGAAACCAGAACCTTGTCTTAATGAGGCAGAATGTCATTTCTCAGTCTCTGGTTGAAATCAGGTTCAAGAAATTATTCAATTTGGGTCAAACTTAGAGGTTGACATCACCTGGCAATGTTCACATTGAGCACTGTATGTATAATTCAGCTATACAAAAAAGTGGCAGTTGTTCTGTGGTCCAGTATAAAATACGAATGTGTCCCATGTTTTGAGTGATTTTTAATGCATTTAAAAAGTCTATCAATCAATCAATTTTCATATAACAAGGTTAAATCAATGCAACCAGTTGGTGATGATGCAATAATCCGTATTTGCAATAAAGAAAGGTATTGTAGCAGAATGGCAAAAAGGAGAGAGAGGCAGCTCTTGGTTTTTATAAAGAACAAGGTTTATTACCTGCAGTTAACACTGCTGTTGGCCACAGTGCACGCCAGACCGCTCAGAACCGAACTCAGGCAACAACAACCACAAACTCCCGGCTTGAACTACGTACATACACCTCAGCGCATGCACGCTACAACGTGGTGCATTCAGGGAACCTCGGAACACTTACCACTGGTCGAACAGTGACCCACAACAATTACATTTGTCCCACAAACGTCACAGTATGTTTGTCGGTGTACAACGTTACCCAATCAGCTGCAACCCTAAAAATTAACGTTCACAAATAGATCAAATCTAGACAACAAACACAAAATTGTTTTACGCGATGATTAATCTCTCTTCACATTGCAACACCTGTTATTTGGCCTCTCACCACTTGGTGTCGCCCCAACTCTGATTATTTAATGCCCTAACGACATGTTGTATTTACCTTAATAATAATAACAGCAGTAACAAAACCAAAAACAGTAATACTAATATTAATTATATTGATCGCATCTATCAAAGATACCTAAGAGACCAACACTCTATAAAAAATAATGTATAGGAAAGGAAAGCAAACTCCTTGTCAGTGTAACTTTGTCCCAAATATAGTGCTGTTATAAAACATTTATTAACAAAAGTTAACTTCTAAAACTATTCATGATGACATTAGTTAAAGCTTCTTTTTGTTCAGGGTGAAGCACGCTGAATCATTTTGAAAAAAAAAAAAAGAGTCGTATGAAAGAAAACTCCTTGTTATTGCAACATTGTGAAAAACACCTCCGCACAGAACAAAATGTGAACTAATTTCTCGCATTTAACTCATAATCATCTTTAAGTGCTCAGGGACAAGGATGTAAGGATGGTGTGGACTCAAACCTGAAACCCTCCAGACCCAAGTCCGCTTCTTTAACCACTAACCCACCTCTGCTCCAGATGACAGTAACGCAAACCAAATTAATCTGCACCATTTGTGTGTCTGTTTTAATTAACAGAACAGTTAAAACTGTAAAACCAGTAAATAATAAAAACTGGCAATGATTCCCAGTCTGATATTTATTAGTTGAGGCAACAATGTGCGGAGAGTTTTCCAATGAGTGTTATTGTACCCAGTGGGTTGTACTTAATGCTCTGCCTCAGTCAGTGGTTACTGTGTGGTCAGCACCTTTATCTTCAACTTGGCCAGAGTTGTTTTTAATTAACCACTGGCTCAAAAGTGCGTGTTGAGAGGTCCACGTGTTATATTCAGTATACACTCTCATTCAGAAGATGTAAATATTTTATTATTCTTGCAGAAAAATTGTGAAATTAATGTATATTCATTCCCCTTGGACTGAAAGCTTGCTCTTTTGTGAAAGAGACTATTTATGCGATTGTGACCTTCAACACATTAAAATTAAAATGAAAGCTGTGAAATGCCACATATTAGTCCTGAATAGAGCTTCTGTATACAGATAATAGCAAATTAAACTGTTATAAGGGAATTAAGGAAGAACTACAGCTACTACTTTATAGATTGAGCTATAAACAACATTTTTCCACTGGCATTTTTTTTAATCTACACGCATTCGTACCAGAGAATTTTCACTGGGCTATAAAAAAAATCTTTATATATTGACCCCATATAAAAAACTTTTCAATTAAGTTGAATTTATTTCATCTATTTATTCTCTAATTCTTTATTGTAGATTTCCCCCTTTCTACAGAACATGTTGGAGAACAGTAATGACAAGCTGGCGTCCCTGATCCAGCCCTTGGGCTGTACTTTGGACATCTGGTCTTTGGCTTCAGAACACCACCTGATGTTCAATTTCATCTGGTCAAGCTGGTTCACTCACAACAGCAAATCAAGTGTGATGTTTCATTTATAACTTACTTCATTTGTGGAATCTATATCCACCTATGGTAGAAGAGTGTCGGCTGAGACAAAGGAAAAGGTTTTACAGGACGGTTGTGAGACCAGGCATGATGGATGGATTAGAGCACAGGTGTCAACCTCAGGCCCGGGGCCCACCAGTATGTAGACCTTAAATTTATAACGCATACTTTTTGTTATAGCACATAGAGTTTGTTCTGTAAATAGACTTACATTAAAATGATCTGGAAAGATTACAAAGAGGCAGAATAAGAAACAAATACCACTGATGAGTAAATTATTTCTCATGTAGTGATAACATTAAGTTTAATCTGCAGATAGCACATAACGTTATGCTTTTGGCTCCCGGTTCAATTTTTCTATAAGAATAAAAATACAATATTTAATATCTGGAGAGAAAGGGAAACATGCTCGTTTTACAGTTAATTTCTCAGTATATGATGAGTTTGGACCGTTACTTCAGGCATCTTATTTCTGGCCCACGGTGAAATTTATTTGACACCCCTGGATTAGAGGAATGAGGTGATTAGAGGCACAACACAGACAGGAACGTTTGGAGAAAAAGCTAGGGAAGTCAAAATGAGATGGTTTGGACATGTTCAGAGGAGGGACAGTCGATACGTTGGTATAGAAGAATGGTCCTAGAGATGGAGCTACCACGTAGGAGACAAAGAGGAGATTGATGGATGCAGTGAGGGAGGACATGGAGGTAGTTGGAGTCAGAGTAGAAGATACAGAGGACGGGGGGGAGATGGAAAATGATGATTCACCGAGACAACCCTTAAATAAGCGATAAGCCCAATGGAGAAGAGGAAGATTTGTAGAATCTGGATGACTATCGTTAACTAATGTGTGTCTGGAGATTAGAGGCGGCGGATTATGGGATTGGAGCTGTTTTGTGTTCTCAGGTGTAGCTGTTGAGTTCTGGCTCCTCCCCGTGAGCAGCAGCTCTGACAGAGGAACAGGAAGACTGGACTACACCGCTGCTGTCATCCAGGGCTTAAAAAAGTTAAACAAACTTATCGCAGAGATGGGAACTAAGTCTTGGAGACACTGTAGGTACAGGTAAACCATCACCGAGGACTCAGCGCTTGGTTTTGGTCACTTTAACCAACTCTTAAAATCGAAAAGATTACATTTTTTTTCTTTTTTTTAACTTACGGTGACTCTACCTACAGCGGCGGAGGAGCTAGCTGACGCTGAAGCTATCGCTAGCTGGTCATACTATCGTAAACATTCCGGACTTAAAGTTAAGTCGTTTGTTTTCTTTTGTTTTGTGCTCTGTGTAAACGCCGAGTTAGAAACGCGTTAGTCGGTGTCTCAGTGTCTCGTTGACGCCGCATGTTATCAGACGGTTGGTTTTCGGAGTTTCGGGGCTGCTTTGAATTTCCCTCCTTCGGTGAAAGCGACGGAACGACGGCTCCAGGGAAGGGGCTTCACTCGGTAAAGTTGGCTTCACACCACTAGTTAGCCAGGGCGAACACAGGCCCGGGATTGGATGGTTGGATCACTTTAATAGGAAAGTTGAGAACAACAACATCGGAGGATAGTGTTCTTTCTTTGTCCCGGGAGTTGGGAGATTACCGCCATACGGAGCTTTTTTGACTTCAGGAAACGGATTAATTTCTGAGTATGGATCCCCACACGGGCAACTCTGCCTCAGCGGCGGGTCCCAAGAAGGACAAGAAGTCCAAGAAGAACTACGAAGATGGAGACGGGAAAAAGAAATTTGTAAGTGTTACTCTCTTCCCATTCACTCCACTGTTTATGGGATCCGTTTGTACCAGGGGTGTCCACACTTTTTTGTCTCGTGAGATACTTTTTTAAAAGTACAGGCTGAAGTGATCTACGAAGTTTGAAAACTGAAATATATTTACCTATATAAACGGGATGTTTTATTGTTTACATTATGCTATATATATGTTTCGCTGTCTGACTCAATACCTATATCATGTGTGTCAAACTCAAGGTCCGGGGGACCAAATGCGGCTCGCCAAGTCATTGTGTATGGCCCGCAGGAACTTAGTTAAAATATTATAATGACAATACAGCAGATTTTCTTAACCTGATAGATCAAAAATTGTTATTTTACACAGATATGAACAACATTAGTTACGTAAATAAATAATAATCTTTAGTAACATGTGTAACAATGTTATGAAGTAGTTACTGTACATCTATATTCTTCCATTACCAACAGCCCTTCAGGTAAATTGTATTGTTTATTTAACCCCCTGGTTAAACGAGTTTGACATCAATGACCTGTATTATTCTCACTTAAGCCCCAGTGATTAGCATCTTCAAATAGAATAACATCTATTGTTTTATCTACCATTATTTTTTTATGTTGTTGCTCAGGATCTACTGGTAGATCCCAAACTACCTACTTGGCACCCCCGGTTTAAACCAAATGGGACACATGGTTACATTTGCATTCACCCCCACTAAAACGGAAAGAAACTGTCACTATACCTGCAATTACTTTCCGGCCTTGGTGTTTTCACCAGCTGTTGACACTGTTACAAGAACTCTTCACACAAATCCAGTAGTGAGGGTAAATGAGGAAGTGTAGGGCTCATCAACTTAAAAAAATCCTGTATTGTACAACAAAGTAATAAATTATGTAGTCATGACTTACTGTGGCAAGTCAACACATGACTCATGTTCAATTATCATAACCATTAGAAACTGTACCTTCAAGAGAAGTAACAACAATGTGAAAGTTATGTGATCACGTTTAGAACAAATTATTGACTGGCATGCAGTTTGAAATATATATATATTGTTCAAATTTTTTTATGTATTCTCTTTTTTTGCCTGAATAATATCAAATAACTTGCTTTACTACAAACGTCTCAGTCGGTGGCAACAAAACATTGTTAAGAAAACATTGGTGCAGAACACCATAGTTATCTTATGCTGTAGACCTACAATAACAATACTACACACCACAAACTATGTATGCCCAATTTTGAAACATTACCTCCTATCTAACATGTATATTCTTCCCTGAAATATGCAGCAAATTACATCCACTGAGGATAAAGTAGTTCTGTCCTCTCTAGTACGCATACTAGAAAGTACATATATTGTGTTGACAAAGTGTTGACACCCTGAACTTTCCAGAGGTGACTATGGAATGAGGACATGTGGTGTCAGCATGTTGTGATTCTGTGTTGTGTCAAGACACGAGCAGGAGCAACAGTAGATGAAGATGTGTCATTGAGCATTTTGAACTGTTGTGTAATGTAATCCAATGGCCATGTCTAGCAACAGGTGAAAACTGATATACATGCAGACAAATGGTAACCATAGAGGATGCACAAGAGACACATTTGGTTACTCAGCAAACTGTTACACACTCACTCAACTGTGTCACACTAGCTTTCGGTAAGTCACTGACTTTTACTGTGGTACTTTACCAGTCAACATCAGACATCATTTCTGTACAGGTTGTTTTTTTATGTACCTAGTACCACCTGGACAATAGCCAGTGGTTTTCAAACATATGTAGTACCACCCTCATGTAGATGTGGCTATTCTGGAGCCTCCTTAACAATACTCTTACTCAACAAAGAAGGTAGAACTCCTTGTCAGTGCAAATTCCCCAGAGTAGCACAAATAAGGAAATTGTTAAAACTCCACTGGAGCCCCCTTATAATAGCTTGTCCCCTAAGGTTCCTGCTTTTCTCTTTGGAGGCCTCTTTTCTATGATTACTTGTCTCAAGAGTTGGTTTAGTTTATAAAAGACAACTTAAATGTTATAAGACTGCAGTCTATTTAAGACTTGGAACAGTAATCAACTGTAATAACTTGACATTTCACTAAAACCAGACTATTTTGCAATTTATTTTTGCAGTTTTTGGCTTAACTGGACATAGAAACACCAGGTTAATATAGTATGCCATATGCAATCACAGCAGAGTTGCAACAGAAAAAAAAATGCAGTTGGTTGTTAAGTAAACACAAGTCATCTACTTGGACCATTGTGCAATGACCTTTGATAACAGCGCATACCTTAAACAGGTCTGCTTTGAGTGAGAGTTGCTCTGAAATTTGAGATTTTTCTTTTATAACCCCAAGGTCACATTTCAGTCAAAGGTGTAGTGTTGTGTTGTGGTGTCATATTAACTTCATGACAATCTAAGGTTAATTTCTAACCACATATTTCTCATTTTAGACATACCTTCATTATCAAATATGTCTGTGACAAACATCGTTTTCAATCACCTACAATGTAATCTCTTCATCTTAGTCATCCTCATGTGATTGTATCTTCATTGTGTGTTTTTGCAGACTTACTTTGTGATAGTGACAATCATGTACATTGTTTCTTTAGCTTTACAAAGATTTTTTTGATATTCATGAGGGCAAAAAAAGCAATATATTAAAGTATTGAATAAACTATGATGCAGTTAACAGGGTAATAACTGAGATATTACATCGTTTTAACTGAAATTCTGTTGTACGCAAAGGGTTGCTTGATTTCTGTAACACATGCATGAAATTTTTTGAGAGCGAGAAAGATTTGTTGTTGTGCTATTGTATTTACATCTCATTCATTTAAACCTAAAAGCTTACTTAATTCCTGTACTGTACATTTTGGTTCTGAGATTACCAGAATCACATTCATTGGGGCAACTATTGCCCCATGATTTGCCCATCTTGTAAAACAATTAAACTTGCATTACGAGTGAAAGGAACAGTGATGCATATATCATTGTTTGCACTCCTTTTGTTTTTGTCCTAGACATGGCAGGTCAACCATAAACAACCCTTTAATTGACATAATGAAGTGGGACATACATTGTCTAGTAAATCAAATCCCCTTTGATGCTTGTGTTGGGGCATGGCTATAGTTTTAGGATTGTCTAACTGAGTGAGATCAGGGACATTGGCAAAAAAAGTCTTAAAAATGTTGAAGATATGATCCTAAGTAAATTTGTCATGAACCTCCATATTAGTCTATGGCAGGGATTTCAAACTTGCCATTTGTGGCCTGTGCAGCGATATATTGTGGCCCCCACCTTGATGTGAAAGTTCTACTTAAAGTCAATGCTTAAAAAGTGGTTTTGTTGGATGCACTCAGTGGTAGACACTGCTGTGGATGAAAATGAGTATTACAAGACCAGTCTGAAGTGTTGTATTACAGTGGGAAACTGATTTTATTTCATTTTCACCTTTTTGTCTGTATTGAACAGTGGGGGCTGTGGCCCTCAACCTATTTTAGTTTAGGACCTCTCGTCTATGGCACTTACATATTCCAGAAAGTCTTCATTTCTATTGTTTGAGTATACGATTCATGCTGATAGATTGAAAGCTTTCCATGCATTGTGCAGGAAGCACGCAGGTTGTTGTGCAAGCTGTTAGCATAATAGCTAACTGCTGCTTGGGTCAACAGGAGCTAGCGCAACAGTTCCTTATCAGTCTGGATGTTGTTATAGTTGACCCACTCACTATACACTCAGCCAAAATAAAGGGAAATGTTTTGACAACTACTTTGTCAAAAAGTAGTTGTCAAAGCAAAAGTAGTAGTATTAAATACTTTGTATTTTTATTAACACTTACAATCTAGGTATAAGACGAAGGTAAAGGCCAAAGAGGAGGGGATGCAGTGAGGGAGGACATGGAGGTTGTTAGAGTTAGAGTTGAGGATACAGAGGACAGGGGGCGATGGAAATTGTTGACTCAATGTGGCAACCCCTGAAAAAGGGACAAGCCGAAAGGAACAAAACCAACAATCTGGTATGCATTTGTTATCAATGAAAAACATATTAAGCATCCTTAGTAAATCGCCTGCTATGATTCAGAAATTTATTGCAGTTTTTAATTTATTACCGTTTTTAATATGAAGTTTGTTAAGGGCTGGGCACCCAAGAGGAGCTAAGGGCGCAAGCCATAAAGACATATTTTTAAGAAGACATTCCTTAATGCTATTAAATATATTTTATATTTTGAAAATGACATTTTCTAATACCAACAACAAACTTTGGCAAAAAAAAAAAATGTTTTGACAAGTATTCAAAATAACCATAAAGTATTTGATAAACACAAGTGCTGGTTGAAAATGAGGGTTGCTGAAAAATAGTGCAAGTGGTTACCATGTTAATGATGAACTGGTATGAGTGGTGGCAGCTCCTACGTCAAGCACAAATGTTTCTGCACATGCATTTGTGCAATGATGCAGCTACTTCCTGGGGGAACAACCTCAGCAAATGCTTAATTTAAGTTACTGGCTTTGTAAAACAATAAGAGTCTGTGTCTCAGTGTCTGACTCAGTTAGTTTCAGCAAAGCAAATGAAATGTGTGTCTCATATTATCAGCTATCTTAATTTATAAGATTCTATCTTTTCAACAAAGTAACACACGCATGCAATTTGTGTTTATGTTTAAGTGGAAGAAGATTATTATCAAGTACATAGTTCAAGAAAAAGATGAGTAACCATACAGACAAGAACCACAGTTATATTCACTATACAGGACGATACAGGACACGAGGAGAGAGACACAAAGAGTTTTAATTAAAAACACTGTAAAAGACTCTTGGACAAAGTTAACTTTTTCTGATGCTGATTTTTATATTTTAGAAAGGGAATAAACCCAAAGACATTATGGCTGTAATTACAATTTCTGCTCTAATGAAGATTATTGATCCAATTAAAGTAAATTTAGCCTACATTCAGCACTATTACGTGGAAGGTGTCCCATTTAAGTTGTGAAGTCAATCAATGTCTGCCTCACAAAGTTCCTTAATGAGGCCAAAGAATTTAAACATGTCTGTAACTAGTTACAATGAGAGAACTTTACCTGCTCCTCATCGTGACTGTCTCTTTTAAATGGAAAGTTTTCAAAGTTATTTTAATAGTTATAATATAAAACTGTGTTATTGTTGCACTCAAACTCAAACTGGCTGCTTGTGTTTTAGTTACTAATTATTTGGATGTGCATTTATATCAAAAACACAGACATGTATTGTTTTTTTTCTCAAATTCTGTGGTTGGTAACAGGAAGTTGTGCAAAATAGCTTGAAGGATGCTTCCTTATTCTTCTCCATTCTTGCTGCTTATCTTACACATTCACTCCTTTCCATCCATTGTGTAAGGACGTAACAGAAGGCAAGTTCATACTGTAAAGTATGTTTACTGTACTCTGTCCTCTCCCAAAACTCAAAAGGTCAAGATGATGTAAAAGCTACAGTCCAGTCCCAACAGCAGTGTACACTAAGAATGTTCAGAGCACCTTAAAGGCCAAGTTATTTTTTCTGTTTTCTTTCTACACATATTTTGTGTTATAATCTGCAATTTTATATGAAGACTAATTAAACATTAGTGGCATTGATTTCAGGGAGCTGGTGATGAGGGCTGGGTACCTATACAACAATATATCTGCCTAGAGATGCAGACAGTCAAGTAGACCTGCATTTGTACCTTAAGGATATAAACACTCTTCACTGAGCATGTTACGCAGTCAATGGGGGGCTTAGTCAGGATTATAGTGTTACTCTGCGACTCTTTTTAGTGCCCCCAAACAGATTAAAGCTAATCTTAGAACACTGAGTATCTCCACATAATGACTGTAAAAACATTACTGTCTGAAGTATACTAGAGTCTAGTTATCTAGAGCCTGAGTTATCCCCAGCCTTTTCTGCGACACAGACTGGTCTCGTACTATTTTCACAGACCGGTCGTTAAGTTGAAACGGATAAATACCCTTTAATACAATTGCATTTTCAGTGTTATGAAATATTTTCACACCTATAAAATTTTCCTATCGAATTAACTGTAAACTCAAGGATTTCTCAACTGCACACATCTTACAACTTTCTGCTACCAGACCGTTATTTAAAGGTAGAGTCTTGTATCAATGGCTCTGCATCATTTTGAGTTTATTGTTGTCTTCACTGTGAAAATATTTCCTAATCAAATATAGGTGCATTATTTATGATGGAATTCTAGCCATTCTATTGTTATATTGTTGATATGGGTATGGATCAAGGGAAGTAATAGCAAGATGGGGCCAAAAGGAAACATTACTTTTCTGCCACGCACCAATTCACCCATGGACTGGTAATGGACCCCGGCCCAGTGGTTGGGGACCACTGATCTAGAGCAGTGATTTTGTGTGTTCTGCAAGATATAGTCAGGCATGTCTTAGGAAATTATCAAATTTTGCATTTTTTTTTTTTTTGGACACAGTGTGCCAATAAAAATTTGATTTGTTAGTACAATGTTTTCATATTGTTATTGTAAGGCTACAGATAATTTTCACTTGGTGGTGTGCCTCAAGATCCCAAAGAAAAAAAAGCGTACCGTTTTTGAACCCAAAAAAGGTTCAAAAACGTGGATCTACAAACAGCTAGTGTTCCCCAAACACTTTTCTAGTTTGTAATTTATTAACATGATTCAATGTTATTATAATCTGCGTATTGAACACTGGCTGTGTTTTCCTGTGTTGGTTTTCTTACCCATGACATGAACATTTACAAAACCCCACCCTTTTTTCCTGGTTTCTGAAGAAATCATTTATTCGTGTGCCAATACTGTGGTTGACTCAGCCAACCCTCCTTTGGATATCTCTGGGTGTTTCTTGTAATCCCATTTGTTAAATCCCACATCTCTTTAAATTACAGACCTGGATAGGAACTCTTGTTTTCTTGCAAGGTCTTTAGTTGTGGTGGGAAATATTTGGTTGTGAGATGCATCATCAGGCTCCATTAAATGGTGGTGAAAAAACAGCTGTCTTACGCTGATGTAATGGAATGGTTTAAAAAGCTAAATATAGGTTTATTACCAAAAGAACAGAGCGCTCACTGTGTCCCACCTCTTACAGATCCTTATAAAAAAAATAGAGAAATGAGAGCAGTGACAAAATGTTCACAAATTGACTATTCTTTGGACGATAGTTAATAAATACCACATCACCTGGTTAATGAGTCTGGGAAAAGGTGTGTGTATGGTTTATTATGGCCCATGACACATTGCATTAATGGACATTGTGTCAAGACTTTAGTATAACTCAGTGCTTCTCAAATAGAGGGGCGGGCCCCCCTTGGGGGCGCGGTGTGATGCTGTGGGGGGGACATGCTTTTTTTTTCCCGCCGTACTACAATAAAGTGTAATTGCACATCCTTGTAAGTTGAATTAAATCTCTTTTTTATTTTGTTTTCTTTATGTTAACAAGGATACGATGTTATGCAGAGGTGTACCTATAACTATTTTATAGACAAATGCTATTATTTATAGTTGCGGTGGAGAGTGGGTGGTGGGGATGGGCTGGGCACGAATCGTTTTCTTCTTGCTTGGATAGAAAAAAAACATATGACAAATCTATCATTTTGATGGTCACATTTTAATTGAGTAACAAGACCTTTGGCGAGGACATTGCGAAAGTCAGGTTTGATTGCTCAAGCAAGAAACTGAGCTGAATTGAAACTGGTTTCTGAAATTGAGTACTGTAAATCTACTCAACAGAACCTACAATTCTTTATTTCAGCTTATAGGTTACAGTCACAGTTAATTCCACTTAAAAGTATTTTTCTAGTATCTCTTCAGTGAAGTAAACTCACTATCGCTGATTCTGGGTGTGCCCTTCTAAGTGCTGCTTCCCCTTGCATGATACAAGCTTGTAGCCTTGACAACAGAGTAAGCAAAATTAACATTGCGATGTCCTTAAGTAGTAGCACTCCCCACTTCTAAAGAAAGTTCCCGCATAAGATTACTACTTATATTAGTAATCTAGGCTGTGGGGTAATTGTATATTAGCAAGAAAGCTCGTTTCTTGCTATCAATAAAGAAACCACCTATAGTCATATTCTGGCAGCCCTTGAAAGTTAAGTGTTACTTCTGAAACCATCTAAAAACAAATACGTCTCCAAAAAGTGTTATTGTACTGTTTTAAAACAATTAAAGTTGTAGCTGAACTGCTGACCATTTTGACTAGTTTATCACTATTTCTTCATTCAGTTTTTATCATTCTTTCTCTAATTTAAATATAATATCTCATCACTGTCTGGATCTGCTACGTAAACATGTCTGGTATCAGTAACAGTGCGTGACTAGCTTATTATATGTTTCCCAGCCTGTGCTGATTTGGGATCTCCTTAGCTGTCTGCGCTCAGAGATAGAAGCAGCCTGAAACAGACTAATCTCTGTCCTTGTTTTTTTCCGACTTCCATCATAGCTGTGTAATTATTTTCTCACTGCAACACTGTGTGGGGATCGAGGATCTGTCAGTAAAAGACCAGGCAGTGATATTTTAAGAGGTTTACCCAGAAATAACACTAAAAGACGTGGTTCTAAAGAATCACTGGCTTCCCACTTTTAATATTGTCTTAAAAGTCCTGGAAATTTGACATTCGTTTTTTCTGTCTGATCATTGTTTGGGTATTATTAGGAAAGACAGAGAGGTGTGGCAACACCTGAAGAAAACTTAACTACAGCGGTTTAGTTCAGTGTTCCTCAACCTCTTTTGCGCCGCAGACCGGATAAATGTCTTTTACTATTTTTACGAACCAGTCGTTAAGTTTTGGCAGATAAATACCTCTTAATAAAATGAAATTTCCAGTGTTCTGAAATATTTTCCTACCTACAAAATCTTCCTACATGAATTAACTGTGCATGGGCACAACAAGGATTTCTTTAGTGCACACGGCCTATAACTTTCTGTTACCAGACCGGTATAAAAAGTTAGAATCTTGTATCAATAACTCTGCGTCATTTTGAGTTTATTGTTGTTGTCTTCACTGAGAAAATATTTCATAATCCAATATAGTTGCATTACTGATGATGGAATCCTAGCCATTCTTCTTGTGAAGTTCTTTTGTTGATATCGGTATGAATTAAATGTAAGTAATAGCCAGATGGGGCCAAAAGGAAATATTATTTCTCTGTGGTCCGGCACCAATTCACCCATGGACTGGTACCAGTCCCCGGCCCACTGGTTGGGAACCACTGGTTTAGTTTATAAACTCTTTTTTTTTTTAAAGAGAGTCCGGATCATTTGCTGTGTGTATTTGCTTTCTTCTGGTAATCCAGTTACCTTCCACAGTCCAAAGACTTCATGATTCAATTAATGTAAACTACACAGGTGTGTGTGATGACGTTGTTAACATTAACTAGAGGCTCCCATCATATAGAGTATGACTTTGCTTTGCACTAAAAACAACCCAGTAATTGTTAAATTCTAGCTTTCAATTCGTAGATGTGGGGTCAGTGTGTGCTTTTCATGTGCTGGAAGATTCCAGTAAAATGAAGTATAGAAGGAACCTGTCCTGTGCTGGTGCACCAGTCTGAGCCTAATCACCCCATTCAACTGAGAGCTGATTAGATGAATCAGCCCATTTAACTTACCGTCTGTGCTTAAGGAACTATTTGAATTAAAATTAAGCAGTTTGTGGGCATGCTTTTTGCCCAGATCTTGAGTAAAACTGTAGAGATGCTTGTAAAGGGATCCCTCCCTTCTAAGATTAGCGACATTTTGTCCATAAAATGTCTAACGTCATAGAGCATGACTAAATATATTGAAAATTGCAGGTACTATCCAGCCTCCTTAAATCCTTAGCAAAGCTGTTTTCAAACCCAAAAACATTGCGTATTGAAAAATAAATACGAGCACCTGCTACATGCACACATTTATTTATTCACCGAATGAAATGGTTAATTATACAAACCCTTTGATTTATAAGCTTCAGGATTTCTGTCACCATAGATCAAATGGGGTTTATAAAAAGTAATTATGAGGATCAGTTTATCATGTATATTTTGTCCTTTTCATCTGTATTAAGATCTTGCTGTACATTTTATATTAATGTACTACTTGAAACTAAACTTTCATTTTTTTTGTTTTTTTTTTGCTTTTCATTAATATATTTTCAACTAGATGAAAGCAATTAGTGCCTAACCAAGGGTTTTTTTTGCAAACAGTTGGTTATTAGAAACTAATTTCCACTTGTTGAACATTTAATTTGTTGTCTACCAGGAATACTTTATCTCCTATCTATGTTTAAGTTAATTTTTACTAGGTGACTGTGCGTCATTGTGCTCTCGTGCTCCTACACTCCATGTTTTTGCTGCTGAGCAGTAAAATGCTTAATTATTGTTCAGCTGCAGCAAGCCTCGTAGGTTTTTGATGTTTAGGTCTAATTTGTTTTAAAACAGATCCTGCTCTCGTCCCTGCTACAACCCATAATAAGATGAAGGTTTATCACATAGCAACTTCACTACCTATTATGTTTGTACCTGTTATATCTGTTGAGGATTAATCACTTTTCATCAAGGAAAGGAAAGCAAAATCCTTTTCATGTTGACTTTGTGATCCACACCACTGCACACAAAGAAATTTAATCTCTGTATTTGACCTATTACCAAAGTGAACTGTGGACAGCTTTGAGCTCACAGGGAGCAGGGTTGGGACGGTACCATGCTTAGTGGACCTCAGTGGACCTTGCAGTTGGTGGATTTGAATCTGGAACTCCCCAGGATCCCAATCCAGATCCTTAACCACTAGGCCACCACTGGCACCAAATCTAAATTCCTAATGTCAAACATCAGTTTTTTGAATAAACGCCGGGTCTTAATTTTATGTGTGACACAAAAAGTCAAGGTGACACAAACCCGAGGTTCGAGGGCCACCATAACACGACTTTTCATTCTGGTGAGTCTCTCTGTGCCTCTGCATCTATTCAGGCTCAGGTGTTTAATGGCAGCTGTGTAAGCTCCCACCATCCCTCTCCCGTCTCCTGTCCCTGTAATCACAATCCTTTTCCTCTACTTATGTTTGTGCCCCCTGCCCCGTTACCTCTTACTCTCCTGGTAGACAAGAAAAGGTCCAATTACCCTGCCCTGTTCTGCCAGCTGTAGTGGAAGACTCTCCCACTTAAGTGGAGCTATTTTTGAACTATTTACATGATCAATCAATGTAACACCTGACTTAAAGTACAGATTAACAATGAAATATTTTTGATGATGATGTTTTTGTTCTGGTAAATAATTCCCAGGAAAATATGTTTTCAATCCATCCATGTCACACTTCTTCTTCTCCTTTTCGGCTTGTCCCTTTTTTCTGGGGTTGCCCCAGTGAGTCAACAATTTCCATCTTCCCCTGTTTACTATAGCCTTAACTTTAACTCTAACTACTTCCATGTCCTCCCTCAATGCATCCATCAGTCTCTTTGTTTTCTACCTTCTACATATGTATCCACTGTCCCTCCTCTGATAATGTAAAAACCATCTCAATCTGTCTTCTCCAAACCTCCCTGTCTCTGTTGTCCCGCTAATGGTCTCACTCCTGATCCTATCTATCCTTGTCATTCCTTAAGAGAATCTCATGTCACACAATAATTTCATTCCTTAAACGTCAATAAATGGATGCAGACACAAATCCATACGAACAAATCTAAAATATTACTACTGAAACAGCGGTATATTCCTAATATTTCTTTGATATTATTTGTGTTTGTTGCGAGCAGAGGTTTGACTTTAGCAACTTCTGGTTATGTACCCAATAATACAAATGGTAGTCCAGTGTGAGTATTTATTGCTGCAGCCTGACATCTACCGGCCAAAGTCTGCAAGTGCAATTTAATGCCTTAATTTTCTCATTTCTCATTTACGTTACGACTTATTTAATAAATTGTCCCACCGTCAAATCTCGCGCGCTAATCTGTTCACACGTCTAATTACCTAAAAATACCGTGTCTTATAAATCATTTCTTAATCAAGTGGTTAGTGATCTTTATTTACCTTATGAACTCGATGTCAATGACTGTCACTCTATTTCCAGGATCACTTTATTTTTATAATCTCAGTCTAAGGATCATGTCCATTTTCTCCGTCCACCTGTCTCTCCTATTTTCGTGTTCCTGAAAATCAAATCCCTTTCTTACTGTTTTTCTTCATGTATTGATTCCCTTTCTGCAGAAACTCAAACGTCTGATTCCTGATGAGGTAGGTTTGTTACGACAATTTTCTGTGTGCATCTATCACTTTGTTTTTGTGGTGCGTAATTCATAGTCCAGTCATTTGTATCATGTCTGTCTTGACCTAATCCATCATAACTCTTGGTTTATGTTTTTATTTGTGTGTGTGTGTGTGTGTGTGTGTGTGTGTGTGTGGTCTTTGTTCTACTGAGAGTTAAATGCCTGCTTTTAAAAACGCACGCTGACAAAAGAAATCTTGGCACCAACTTGGCATGTGATGCCTCTAGGTCCTGCAGAGTTGCACTTATGGGGATATGTAAAGTCTATCAATATAGGTGATTACAGTGCCATTGAGTGCCAAGATTGCATGCAGTGGATGTTGTCATCTAACAACCTAAAAAATAAGAAGGACAACTTATTTCAAAATGTAACTTTTTCTACACTTGAAGTTAACATACACGTTGTTTTATGTGGCCTGTTCCATGTCTGCAAAAAGTAAAGTGTATTTTTATAGACATCATCTCAAAAGTGTCAATTGTTGTATGTGGTAAGGGATAACTGCAATGTTTTATTTGTCGATAGTTCCTGATTTTATTTTGTCTGTGTGTCAAATAACTGTTGAACAGCTGGAACGTTTCACTAGTATGAGGATGAAAAAGGACAAAGAGAAATCTGGACATGTCCCTAGTCAACGTCACTCTGCTGCTGCCAGCTATGAGATCAGCGCTCCGTCTGCCATGCTGCATGATCTTTCTGAGGAATATGTCCTAGAGCTCTTTGAACAGATGCTGGTGAGTAAGAAAAACACATTCTCACATATTGAAAAGGGTGATAAAAATACTTAATTCTCTTTGTTTCTCAAAGTTCTAAAAAGTTATGACGGTGTTTTTAACTTTAGCTAAGGGTATAGTTTCCTTTTTTACTCAGGTCCAAACTAATATTACTGTGCAACTATGCCATTCTCCCTGAAGTTGGTTTGTTTTGTCATCCTGCGTCTCTCGTGTTAATGTCTCCTTTCTCCACATCTCTGTTCCAGGTGGATATGAACCTAAACGATGAGAAGCAGCAGCCTCTCAGAGAGAAAGACATTGCCATCAAGCGAGAGATGGTGTCTCAGTACCTTCACACGTCCAAAGCTGTCAGTACCAATTGTACACTGACGTTTTTTTACAGTAACATGTTTCTACAGTTACATATTTTCTCTCTTTGTCTTTTTGACCTTATACTACTGGGTATTTCTTTGTTATAAACAGATCATAGACCGAATTGTTAAATTTACAAAGTTAAATAGTTTAAAAGTAAATCCTTAAGTGTTTTATTTGTGTCTTAAATAGGGCCGGAACCAGAAGGAGAGCTCCAAATCAGCCATGGTGTACATCCAGGAGTTAAAGTCAGACTACAGAGACACACAGCTGCTGGGCTGCCTGGAGTCTCTACGAGTCTCACTCAACAACAACCCTGTCAGGTGACTCAGCCTTTATTCTTATTAACATAAATGTATATAAAAACCTTTAGGTAAAAGAGGCTTCTTCACTCCAACTGAAGAAGCCTCTTGGATGAGAGGTGAAACATCTACATGAAACCTACTATGTCCAGTTGCCATCGAAGTAACTAATTTTGGAAAACTCAAAATGCAATTCAAACAGTTCCAACAACATTTGTTTTATTATGATATTTGTTGTATTTTATAAACCTGAACTTTGAGGCAAAAAGAAATCCCAAGTGTCTACATTGTTACCACATGCAAAGCTGAATTTATGACTTCAAGTTACGTCTGCAGCTTAATAGTGTGACAACTACATACATTAGATGCAATATTGACAATATGCCCATGGTAGAAGACATAACAATAAACAAAACTGCTATTATTTTTGTACTTTCCAGTTGGGTACAGAACTTTGGAGCTGAGGGTCTGGCTCTGCTACTGAGTCTTTTGCGAAAACTCCAGGAAGAGAAAGACGAGTACCCGTAAGATATTTATGCAGATTTAGCCTTGGTATTTTTAGCTCGAAATCTGCATAATCCTTTATGTTTTCCTTCGCCTCCTAATTAGAATGATGGGAGTGAAATGTCAACATGAGATCATTCGTTGTCTTAAGGCCTTTATGAATAACAAGGTAAGATTTCTTTAAACTGTTTAAAGAATTATATTTTATTATTTTAATCTTCGCGAGTTTGTCGCAAAATTAGACTTTCTTGCCCTTGTTGTAGTACAGGATGTTGTCCACTAGAGGCCGTTGTTAAGCTAATACTAAATTTACACCGTTGGTAATGGTTTTGCACATTTTCAAATTATACTGTAATTAAGTGTATGTAGATAAAACAGTTACTGCTGGAGCTTCTCCGTTTCACCCCTGAATTCCTCTCCACCCAATTCAGTATGGTCTGAAATCCATGATTGAGTCCGATGAGGGAATTCCTCTGCTGGTCAGAGCCATCAACCCTTCAGTGCCTCACATGATGGTTGATGCTGTCAGGCTGCTCTCCGCCATCTCTATTCTGGAACATCCTGAGAACCTGTGAGTTCCAGCAAAATGTTTTCAAACAATCTAAAAGTTCTAGATGCAATCAATCATCTTTCATTTAAAACACAGGATATTATGAGCCAAATGATGTTTCAGCAAAAAAAATAATAATAATAATTTTAATTTAATTAATTAATTTCTTGCAGGCATGAGCGTGTATTGGAGGCCATCACAGAGGAGGCTGAAAGACGGGACATTGAGAGGTTTCAGCCTCTTCTCGCTGGTATGAACATCCCCAACATTGCTCTCAAGGTGTGTGTTCTCAACAACAACTTTGAGTTGTTCTCAACAACTCAAAAAAAGTTACATATTTATATCTATTTTGTTATTGTAGTTTAGCGTTATCTTGAAAACAAATACAACGATAGGATATGTTAAATCTCATTATTAACCATGTCATATAATACATTTCTTGACTGTAGAAATTATCTTTTCAACAGCAGGTCGAGTTCTGCCTGTGTTGATATGTCTGTATCCAGGATCAAATGAATATTTTGTTTGTATTTTACACAGGGTGGGTGCATGCAGCTAATCAATGCCCTAATCAGCCGAGGAGAAGAGTTGGACTTCAGGATCCATATTCGCTCAGAACTTCTCAGACTGGGACTCCGAGACCTGCTGACGGTAAACAAAGACACACTTTTGATCTTTGTTTAAAAAAGATCCCAACACATATTTAAAAAAGGCTGTATTCTCCATGCCTGTCTCATTGTTTTGCAAGACGACTGAGGCAATTTCTGTACCGTGAAAACTTTCCCAACTATTCACATTCAATAGACGGGTGTCTCACTCATCCTGTTTTTCACTCTCTGCCTCTTTATCCTTCCCTGACTCTCCCTACAGGAGGTGAGGACGATCGAGAATGAAGAGTTGCGAGTGCAACTTACAGTGTTTGATGAGCAGGCGGAGGATGACTCTGAGGACCTGAAAACACGTCTTGATGACATCCGTATAGAGATGGAATATCCTTCCCCTGTGGGATAAATGTTCCCCTGCAGAAAATGTATCTGCTGTTGAGAGTAGAAGGAAGGAATATTCTACCCTTAGCTTAGTTAGCAATATCCTACACTGCATTTTTTGCTCTGATATATAATTATATAATATAAAATAGGAAGTATTATTGTCATTAAACTTGTTATTATTAGGGCTAGGCAAGTTATCACATTAAAACCGCCTTAACTCATTATTCCATTGACAGCGTCAATTATTTTCTCATTATCTATGCATTAACTCATAGTAATCACATGCTTTTATTTGGTAAACAGTTGTTAACTGTAAAAACTTGTGAACATTGCATGACCAAGTTTTATGTATTACATATAACTTCAGATTTACATCATATGTGTGGCAAACTAATGTTTAAGTAAAAGTGCACTTCATACTACTTGATTATTGAATTATGGACATTGAATTTTGATTATTGAAGTTTGGTTAAACAGTGTGATTAATCACGATTAATCTGGGAAATTGTGCGATTAATGGGGATTAAAATTTTTAATTGTTGCTCAGCCCTAGTTATTTTACTTAGTACTTTGTAACAGATTTGTAAACAAGGTGAAATTCCAATAAAAGCCACACCTAAATCGATTTATTTCCCAAGTAAACAAAAGTTTAAATGTTGCATTATTACTTATAATTACACGTAGCTTATGGTTTTTAATTTCCCATAATTGCAATATTTTAGTTGTGAAAATAGCCTGCAGTTAAAGTTTACAACACCAGGTGTCTCTTGTGGACAGAACATTGTGTCATTATGCTTTGCTTATAGTGTAAATATCTTACGAGATCAAATTAATTTTAATAATCCCAAAGTGTTAAATCCAGTGCATTTATGTCTTTTTGTCTTTAGAGGTATGAGATACTGGATGTGGTAGTACTGAATGACTCTTAGGACAAATATCAAATTTACCTTAACCAGTTTGCTTTACTGATGTGAGGGAAGTGTTTGACATCTTGGTCAACACTGTCAAGGACTCCAAGGCTGAAACCCACTTCTTGTCCTTGATGCAACACTTGCTGTTGATCCGTAACGACTACTTGGCCAGGTAGGACAAGTGGACATATACTGGGCACAGCTTAACCTGCTTTTAATCACTCCCACTCAAATCACAAATTTTAGTTATTTGTACAAGTATTTAATCTAAGAATCTAACATAATAACCCACTAAACTGTGTCATCATGTATTATCTTTTGTCTATTCCCCTTAAAAATATAGAAAAAATAATAAATTAATAAATATAGAACTGTTGATATACAGAAAATTATTCAATATGGATATATATGGATTACTGACATTCAGTAAAGCTGTATTTTCCAAATGTTTGCATGTGCACAATTATAAAAGTTTTTATTTCTTTCTGCTGCCACTTTCCTTTCTTTTTTATTTTATGTAACAAAATTTCCCTTTGTTCACAATTGTTTAACACAGGATTTTTTTTTGTGGCATCTAAAATTATTTTAATAGAGTATCAGCCCAAATCATTCAAATATATTCCCTTTTTGTGTCTTCCAAAGATGGGGATATAAATATATAAAGGATGAATAATTTAATAAGGTGCTGAGAGCAGATGGCACTTGTACACACCAAGTGTTCATACTGTATTCACAATCATGAGCTAAGAAAACAAAAGTGCAAATGTATACCCGTATGTTTGTAATAATTTAGTTATATTTCCTGTTTTGTACTCCAAGTGTTGAGTGTAAACGAAACATTTTGAAGTAGGGGACTGAAAGACGACCCAAACAAGTGATTTCCTCTGAAGTATTTTTAGCCCCTCTTCTCAGTCTCCCATCCTTCCTTATTTACTCTGCGTTTCCATCCAGGTGATCCAGTGGAACACAATAGAGCCAGAGTAATGCTCTCCACAGAGAGCCAGGAAGTGAGAGTGGGTGGGAAAAGCTGTGGAGTGACAGAAAATACAGCCTGGTAATTACTGAGATGAAAAGAGAAGAGAGGCAGAGGCTGTGACAATAATGAAAAAAAGAAATTGGGAGTTGACATAAATTGCTAGGTAGATGCTGAGAGTATGAAGAAGGTGCTTGCAGAAATCGAAGAGTTATATTTGTCTTGGGTAGAATGATTGAGTACCTGCTGCTGTTTTTTTTTTGTTTTGTTTTTTTTGCCTTTGTCTTGCTGTATTTCAATCTCAATTTTACATTCAAGGCCGTTCAATTTTTCACAAGTGATTGTAAACACTGCTTAGTCATTATGCATAGACTTATTTTTGGAAATCACTATTTTTGGGATAACTATTTAATTTCGTAGATTTGAACAACCCAGTTGTTATGTTGGTCTCTTTAAGTGGTTGTTCAAGGGTAATGATATAAAATGTAAGATTTTTATATCTTGCCCTGTTTTGAGAATATACATTCAACAACTCCCTGCTAGTATAGAATTTTTGCTATAGAAAATATACTTTTTGTATTTAGCAGTGTATGTCTAGACTAATAACGAAAAGGAGAATAGTGGAATGGTGAGGTGGAAAAGGTTCAAGAGTTTAGATACTTAGGATCAACGGTTCAGAGCAGTAGAGACTGTGGAAGAGAGGAGAAGACTAGAGTGGAGTCAGGATTGAACAACTGGAGAAAAGAGTCAGGAGTGATCTGTGAGAGAAGAGAGATAGGGAGAAGCGAGGCATTTACTGGACGGTTGTGAGACCAGCCATGATGGATGGATTAGAGACATTAAAGAAGACAGGAGGCAGACATGGAGGTTAAAGATTCTGAGATTCTCTTTAAGAGGGACAAGGGACAGGATTGGGTGAGGTGATTAGAGGGACAGCAATCACCTCAAGAGACCAACAAGAAAAAGCTCGAGAAGCCAGATTGAGATGGTTTGGACATGTTCTGAGGAGGGACATTGGATACACTAGTAAAATGATCCTAGAAATGGAAGAAAGAAAAAAGGTTTGTCTAGACTAATCGTAATTATTCATGATGATTAACCATCCCAGTTACTTGTCGCAATTAATCCACAGATACTTTATTATTCAGGTTAAAGAAATAATCATTGGCCATCGTTTCATTGAAATGACTCTAGATGGCACTCTTGCTCCACCATAAAATCAACGCCAGCTGTCTGTATGGAATAAACGTTAGACACAGACAGGGTGACAAAGAGATATGGGAAATAGGGACACACACATACACGCTCAGAATAAAGTATTGAGTTTGTGACTCTGGCAGCTTCTAATGGGGTCAGGGAATAAGACACCTCTAAAATTGAGTGTCTGTGTGACGCTGCCTTGATCGGACTTGGCGCCGAGCATACACCAACACACTCCCATGAACACAGTTGCACACAATCAATCTTTGTGACAAGAAACTCGAACTGTCATGCTCACACAGAAAGCCGGTCTGGGTTACAAAGACAGAGTGACAAAGCATGTGTGCCTTATGCATTTATCTGGACAAATGGACCTACTTGCTCTCTGTCAGTTCGGTTCTTTGTCCACAAATGTACAAGATTATTGCTGTATTCTTTTTTTAGTCAGTTCACTGCGCTGTGCCATCTTTAAATGTACAAAATCAAGTGTGTGCCATTGTTACCTGTGCATGTTTCTTTCTGTATCTTTATTGTCTTCTACCTCCTTCAAAACACAGACCTCAGTACTACAAGCTGATAGATGAATGCACCGCCCAGATCGTACTCCACAGAAACGGAGCAGACCCCGACTTCAAGTGTCGCAACCTTAGCCTCAACATTGAAGGCCTGATAGGTGAGTAGTGTCAATTAATCTTACCAAAATGTACACCTACATTCAGTAAACCAGAAACACCACAGGGTGGTGCCAGAGAGGGACTAAGCGTGACTTTCAGTGTGGTTGGTGCTCAACTGTACTGTATAAAATAGAGACCTTACCCACATGACAGTGAAGGCTGATGGAACATGTCAAGGTCCATCAATGGGTTTGCAGTACGTCAGTAATCTGTTTAGTTATCTTTTGCTGAAATTCAAATTCAGTTGTGTTCAGAGATTTTTTTATGAGGCACATGATGCTTCATCTAAGTTTATACCTTTGGGGAATGATCTTTATTCCTTCTTTCATACACGCCAAAACTCATTAACCTAAAATACAAAAAATTATGATCCTTCGGGACATTTTGGTTCCATCAGTAGTACAGCACCAAACAAGAGATAAATACTAGTACAAAAAAGACAAATACAACAGAAACAATCTGGGTGAATGTTAGTAGTTTAAATATGTATAAACCTAAGTAGGAGAGTTAATGTTAGTAGTGTTAGTAGCTTAGTTGGTAGTCATTCCTGTTGAGTAGTCTCAGTTATTTCATTATGACAATGACAATATTACAACTGAGTTATTATTGTATTCTATTATTAGCCATTTTAGTGTATTTGTATGTGCATACCCGCACACACAAGTACATATACGTATCCACATATACGACCAATGACAAAATCGTATTAGATTGTATAGTATTATTAGATTAGATGTATAGTTTATATATTAGATTGTATAGTTTTTCACATACAGTGAAATATTTTTATAATTTTCTAAAAATGCATCAAAAATGTCAAGGCTTTACAAACAATAAATGCTATTAATGCTTTCATTTTATACATGACCCTGATCTACGCATGTGTAATAAATAATAAAAGTCTGACTACAGAGATAAATAGCCCAAGTGAGGCAGAAGACAGAGGAAAATTGCCAGAGGTTTCTCTGCTTCAAAATAACATATTGTAAATGTTGTAAATGTAATAAATCCTGACATCTGACAATGTGACTCGTCTTTCTCTCTGAGAGAACATAATGCCGGTCATAGAGCTCTGGTATTTTCCGTCAGACTCTTGAGGAGAAGTGCCTAAACAGAAGAGTGAGCATCAGGCAGAGTGCTTTGTGCATTCTACTATCCTCTGCTAAAACTTCTTTTTTACAATTTAAAAAAAAAAAAAGAAACGTTTTCAGCTGTTGCTCAGGGAAAAATAAATACTGAGCCGAGCCTCAGATTAATATTACATCTACAGCAGCATTTTTAAATGCTTTCAATATAACATTACCCTTGCAGCTGCTCATAGAGTGACACGTCTAATATTTATCTACTCATATTGACATTAATTTGTGACAAAATCACAGCAAATAAGGCTAGTTAACATTGACATTAACCACTAAACTCAAATGTAATGTTTTATGTTTAAGAATCTATATATTTTTATCATTTTGGAGAGCAAAACTAGTGCACTTGATGTTTTTGAAGAGACAGTAAAAATTAAGAAACACTGAATCTGATGATAAAGTGAAGCCACTAGGTCTTTCAGAAACCCAACAGCAGGAGTTCCAGAGACATTTTGGCGCCATTTCACAAGCTACGATGATCCCGTTAGGATCTGTGGAATATGTGAATAGTTTGAGTTGAGATAACTGATGATTCTGGGGAAAAGTTGCTAACGCTTGGTAGCTTATTTTTAGTAGATTCCGTGCGCTTCAGTAAGTAGGAAACACCTGCTGACGGCTGCGGACGAAAGCAGAGCGGAGGCGTTCATGTCGACAATGTCTCAAGAGTTCAATACTCCTCTAGGGCAGGTCTCTGTTTCTCACCACAGGAGGCTATAATTGCGTCGCTGCTAAATGTGTCCTGGCTGGCTGGCCTCCTTTAAGATTGCCAGAGTTATTATCGGTGGAAAGCAGCCCAGTTCTGCCCGGCATGCATTATTTAGTGTTTTTCTTTGAACTCTGAAAATCAGCACAGTTTTCCCCCCTACATTCTGTCTCCCATCGTGTGATCACATCAAATTCTGTCCCATTTATGCCAGCCACCATGTCAGACGCAAGATCCCTTTCAGTACCTTTCAAGTAACCAGCCAGGTTCTTGTACACAGCTGCAAAACTTTGAAATAGTTGTTTTATTTTTGTCTCATTATGAATCCCTTTCAGCTGTATCAAAACATTTTGAGTTTTCTCTTCATTTACTTTGTTTACAATCTCCTTGAGGTATGCAGAATCTGGTGGCAGCTCTTGTTTCCTTGCAAAATATTGTCAGTGCAGCTGAAGGTCCTTACCTAACCTCACAATCTCTGTTTATTTTTGTGTATTTTTGTTTTATTAGAATTCCAACTTGTGCATACCTGAGCACTCTCAAACTTTTCGTTCCTTCTTCCAGGCACATTGATTAGATGGCTTTAATCCACTGACTTTGTGGCATTCATCTCCCTGTTAATTAGCTCCTTTACTGCCCAAATTTGTTAAACCCTTTGGCACTGAACCTGTGGTTCTTGTGATTATTCAGAAAGAGTACCTCGTTGATTATCCTGTGTCCTTATCTCCCAGCCCATTGTCAAGTATAATATCTGTTAAAGGGATTAATTCCAAACCATTTTATTGTGAGTTTTTAAAGTTGTCTTATTAAATGTAATCTTTGTTGAAATAAGGGTTGCAAAGGTGTTCTTTCTATAGTGGAATAATAGTGCTGCTCAGATTAAAGTTAGGCCAAGAATTACACTATTCACTCTGATAAATTGGACAGTTTGATGAGAAAATTATTGTCATTCTAGCTCCATGTCTGTCACTTTCTTTAACTTTTTCTACTTTATTTTTTTTACACTTCATACATCTGCAGACAACATGGTGGACCAGACCAAGGTGGAAACCAGTGAAGCTAAAGCTGTGGAGCTGGGAAAGAAGGTAAAATGCCTGCAAATGGTGAATGCTTAGGATCTTCTTTCTTCTTCTTTGATCTGGAATCACCTGGTATTTATTGTATTAGTATATAGTACACAACTTACAAGATTAAAAAATACAAAGATCGACTTCTTTCATCAACAGGAATATTTTATTCACTTGGTTTGACAAAACGTTTTATTCTCAGATTCTTTTGGAAATAAGTGTTTTGGAGAAACAGCATTGTAAAAGCCCACACTTCCCTCTTACAAAGATTGTGCAGAAACCTGACATAGTACCCACATCAGAGCTGTAATGAAATTCTGTACAACTGGTGTCTGGCTGCCACAGGATGACAAATGAGAGCAAGGCAAGAACAAAGGGTGTAAGAATTAGCCTACACATGCCTGACAACAGACTAACAGATATATCATAGATGCCTGTTAAAACATACATTTTTCTTTAATCTGAACACAGACTGTTAGTTAAAGTAAGATTCTAAGGTTTGGTCTAAAGTGCCAAGAATGTTGTTAAATGGATCAGTTTTTAGAACAGAAAATGTTCTAATGATGCAACAAAATGACTCTACGCCCACAGGCGCTCACAGTGATAAATGCCTTGATTGTACCAGGCTGCTGTTATAATGTCTGTATTTGAGTGACAGGATGATTGCCAAGAGGTAGGTAAAACTAGCCTGCACTCAAAAAAATACACGCTACAACTGGATCATAGCCACACAATGACACAAAAGAACATGACGGAGAGAAGTCGCACAAAATCATTTTTCTTGTCCACGTACGGACACCAGTTGTGCCTGATGGGGTAATTGCAGGCAGTCTCTTTGGCAGAAATTAAGGATGAGTCTACAGGACACCCGCAGTGAGGAAATGGATCTGCTGTCTTAAAATCAAACAGCCATGTCTGTGTGTATATTCATACTCACTTAGGCTGCCTCTTATGAAAATCTCTTTTAAACTTTTAAATAGCTGGAACATCAGAATAAACAACATGTTTTCATCTCCCTTTATTTTCCCTTTCTAGCTGTGAAGTTTTATGAAAGTAGAAAATGTGTTACATTTGCCCTTTAGCTCAGCAATTTACATTTATTTACACATGATTTCATTGTACGTTAACGTATGAAACTGAAAAACACAGGAATGGCATGAATATAATTCATAGAAAAATCCAATTCACAGATTTTAATAAAGCACACGATGTTCTAAATCACAGGTGTCAAACTCTGGCCCAGGGGCCCCAAGCTGACCCTCAGTGTAATTGTTTTTGGCCCACAAGATGAAATCAAATGTGTACTAGAGTTGGCCCACCAGTATGAAGGCTCTGTGGCAGAAATTCTCTCATCAGGGGTCTCAAACTCGTTAATTAACTTATAGTTAATTTCTCAATATATGTTGAATTTGGCCTTTGACATCGTGTCAGTTTGTAATTATGGCCCACTGTGAAATTGACTTTGACACCCCTGTTCTAAATTATCCCTAACGTAACATAACTTATGGAATGATGCAGGTAAAATCAGCCTCTTTAAAAGTAAGCAAGTTTTTAAAGTCGTCCTCTTCTGTCAACCTTTATGACTCTTTACATGTCAATTAGTGGGATGCGGAGTTGACGGCACGCCAAGAGTTGCAGGTGGAGATGAGGAAACTGGAGGGTGACTACGAGCAGAAGCTTCGTGAAGCGAGCCAGGAGAAGGAACAGCTGGCGTCGTCTAAGCAGGAGCAAGAAAAAGAGAACCAGGGGCTACAGCAGCAGCTCAGTGGTCTGAAACAGCAGGTACACGTTAGCAGACATGCACACCCACCTCTGAATTCTCTTTGAAGTCAAAATCCTCTCAAAGTGCTTCCTTTTTTCTGTAGGCTGCGGTATGTTATAATGTGGCAAACCTATTGAATTAGCTCCTTTGTATTTCCTCAACATTATCATGGTTTCCTATGAACAAGAACACCATAAAATGTAACAACTGCCTCTAAAAAGATCCTATTTTTTTTTCATTTAAGGATAAAAGAAGTCCTGTAGCAGTCCCACCAATGCGTTGAAAACATTTTGGACTCATTGCCACCAGTCTCAATAAAATCTCAGTTCGCAGCTGTTTTTGGTGATAATGGGAAGTGTGAAATGCTTTGCAGCAGGTGCTTTGTTAGATCACAACAATCACAACTAAAGAAGTCAGTGAAATGATATCCCAAAAGGGTTTAGTTGTAAGCAACTGGACTTCTCTTTGGAGTTGAAAGACATTTTACTCCTCAACTTCAACTTTATTTGTTTAAAGTGCTAAATCACAGCAACTGTTGTCCTAAGGCACTTTACAAACAATTATGTAAAATAAACAAGATGCAGTAAACAAAAAAGGAAAATGCCCCCTGCCCTTACAGACACTCACACCGGCTGAGGAACAAACTCACAAAAACCAAGGGTCGAAAAAGCAGACCATAGAGTCCTAGGAAAGCTGGCCTAAATGTGGAGGCTAAGTCTTCAGCCCAATCCATGGCCATAGGGTTCTGGGGACATGAGGTTCCCGGCCGAATGAATTAGTCCGTAGGAGATAAGGGAGATAAGCCAGAAAATAAGGGATAACGGGAAGAAAAGAGAGAGAGAGTGGACAGCAAGAGAAAGAATTTAACAAAAGGGTCTACGGCCAAACCTATAGGCTACTATGGGCAATGTCAAAACACTTTAGTCTTGAAAATAGAGACTGTGTCAGCCCCACGGACCAAAGCCGGCAGGTGGTTCCATAATAGAGGGGCATGGTACAGTAGCTGAAGGCTTTGGCTCCAAATCTGGATTTAGAAATCCAACTGAAGAAGTTCATCAGTTTCTGGTTGATGTCAGAAGGAACTCTAGTAGTTCTACTTCTGGAGTCGTTGTGACGCCCTTCTAGAAAAGACTGCTCTGGTATTGATGAGCAGTTAAACTTCCTAGAATCGGATCTCAAGGCAGAATGGTCTGTAGCAGACACGTCATGATGCAGACCCTCTGCCCTATATTCAATGTTGGTTGTTCCAGATGAGCATAGATGGCTTCCTTCACGCATCGCTCATACAACCTGTCCTCCTTGTCAAAAATATGAACATCTGAGTTCTTGAATGAGTTTCCATTTTCTTTGAGATGGAGATAAACTGCTGAGTCCTGTGAAAAACTAGACTCTTAAACTGTAACTGGACAAAGAATCATAAAAGTACAGGATCGTAGAGGGTGACATGTCTGTTTTCATACAGTAGGAGCTGCTGTCAGCACCCTGCTGCAGCACCAGCTGGACTGTGCCTCACAGTGACACACATTTGCTCCGAGTGACCCAGACCTGTGTGTGGCTCTGTCCGTCAGAGAATTAAGCAGCTCTGAAATGTGTTTCTTCCAGTGAGTCTAAAAAAAGAAGAGCCACCTTCTTTATGGGCTGATTAAAATCTCAGACATGTGCACAGTAATAGATGGAGAGATACTAATTTATCTGCTCGAGTCACAGAAATGCACATGCCACTAAACTGCATGTCCAACCAGGCATCAACCCAACATCTCAAATTAAAATGACTGATTCTCTCCATGTTTGAGAGATGCACTGCCCAACAAAAATCTCTCAGTGTTTGACTGGTGCTGTTCCCAACTCTTCATCTGATGCCTCCCTAAGAAAATCTGCCTTCTTGGAGCTCAATGCTTGTCTTTTATTCTGAGTTTGAGAAAAAGCCACAGTTTTTGTTTTCAGTTTTTGAAACTCAGCAGATTGAGAAAAAAGAAAAAAAATCACACTGAAGTGAAGTCTCTGTGTGATTACTGTTTTTTGGTTTTTTTTTACCTTAGTTATTTGAGCAATTTGCAATTGCTTTGGGCAAGTGAGGTTCACTAAATGAACTTATTTCATTTGTTGTGGTTCATTTTTATCTTTATTTCTCGTCCTCTCAAAATCACAGTTCTTTCTAATCTTTCTTTCTAATCTGGTCTGACTTTATTGATACTTTTTATTGAGTTTTCTTCAATATAATTTTCATATTTTATAATAATTAAAATGCAATAGAAAAAAAATGCTCTAACTTTTCTTTCTTTCTCACCTATTTGAGACATTGTTAGATATTACTTTTATTCTCTATTGTTATAGATCAGGCATTGGCAAAATTTTTGTAAATTGGACGTTGGGTCAAGTTTAAAGTGGAAAGATGATCATTCATTTGAAGATAAATGTCATGTTAAATGTATGCATTAAACCTAAAATCCTACATGTAATATCCTCTATGACATTATCTACAGGCAAAACTCAATATTGCAGGGAAAAGCAGAAGTATAAACATAATATGAATTTAATTATTTAACTTGGGCAAGGTTGGCAGGCGGCAATGAAAAGCTCAACAGGCCGCATCCTGTTAATGTTAATTAATTAGTGCTATTTGAGATTAATCCATAATCCCTAGTTACCCTGTGATGTGCTACGTGTTAAAAAAAGTGGTCACTAGTCATTGAAGTCTTTTTCAGGGGACTTACAATTATAAACTTTATGACTACAAACCTCTCTTTTATAATGTTGTGTGTGTCAATCTTTAATGTCTTACCTGCAGATTGAGCAGCTGTCTAAAGATCTGGAGGAGGCCAAAACTAAAGTTGTAACTGTCACAGTTCCTGTTGCTGTTCCAACACCTGGTTTGCCTCCTCCACCACCCCCACCACCTCTTCCTGGTCAGAATGTACCGCCACCGCCACCTCCTCCTGTACCAGGTCATGCAGCTATTCCATTTAACACATCCCAACCACCTTTCCCAATCCCACCACCACCTCCACTTCCACCTGGAATGGGTCCACCACCACCGCCTCCACCTCCACCACTTCCTGGGATGGGTCATCCCCCTCCTCCGCCACCTCCACCACTTCCAGGAATGGGTCCACCTCCACCACCTCCACTACCTGGAATGGGCCCACCTCCACCGCCTCCACTTCCTGGAATGGGCCCACCTCCACCACCTCCACTTCCTGGAATGGGCCCACCTCCACCGCCACCGCCTCCCGGGGGTCCTGGTTTCCCCCCTCCACCACCAGGTCCAGGCATGCCACCACCTCCACCATTTGGCATGGGAGGCTGGGGTGCTCCCCAACCACTGCCTTTTGGGCTCCAACCTAAGAAAGACTACAAACCTGAGGTCCAGCTGAAGAGAGCCAACTGGAGCAAGGTCAGACCATCAATTGATGCTTTATCTGTGGTCAGGGATCTACAGGGGAAGGTTTTTAATTTGGTCTCCTGTTGATTCATTATTAAGGTATTTGTTTTGAAATATAATTCTCAGACACATAGGGCAAGATATTTCTGAGGAGCAGAAGCGATCATCAGTTTTCTCTATTGAAAATGTTGTTTGAGGGTTGACCCTTTGCATTTTGCTTTTTGACAATGTCCATTAGGGGACCATGGTAATAGTATATAAAATACCATTAATATTTGGACAAAAATACCAAATTACCATTGAATGCAATTTAGAAAAATGAAAACGTTAATAGGGACAGTGGTGGCCTAGTGGATAAGTAACCGGTCTGGAGTCCGGAAGGTTCCAAGTTCGACTCCACCAGGTTATGGCTCTGCCAGGTTATGGCTGAGGTCCACTAAGCATGGCACCGTCGCAACTCACAGCTCCCCGGGCGCTCAAAGCTGCCTACTGTTCACTTTGGTGATGGGTCAAATGCAGAGGTGACATTTCATTGTGTGCTGTGGTGTGAATCGCAATGGCACAATGACAAGGAGCTTGCTATATTACTCTGTTGTTTCTACTTTGTCTTCACTTGAAGTTTGTAAGTAAATGAGCTTGTTGCAGTTTTCCGTTCGTTAGTATTCCATAAAAACAAAGAACAGAACAAAAAACATTGCATTATTTGAAATCATAATCCCTGTGGGATCAGTTATCAGCTAATGCAGTGTTTTGGTGTCTCCTCCGAACAAATATATGTCTAACAAGTTTCATTTTTTCTTCACTTTAAATTGCTTTAATTTAAAGTTTGTTAGACAGGCTCTTGAGCAGCATGCGGAATGGCATATTGTGGGCCTTTGTGTGAGACTGAGCTTTAACAGCCAGATTCTAATGCCACTGCTGTGCATACGTGGGTCTCATGACAATGTGCGTCTTGTTCTTCTTTCTCTCATCTGTGATGGTTAAAACATCAAAACTGCCCTCTGTCTTTCTTTAGCCCAAAGCTACTGTTTAATGGCTTCAGCAGACTTCATCAACATTTACTCTCTCTTTCCTTCTCTCTCTGTCTTTTTTCGCTCTCCCTCTCTCTTTCTTTGTGTATCTCCCTATATCGCTCTTTCTCTCTCTCTCTCTCTCTCTCTCTCTCTCTCTCTCACTATCTCTAACTCTCTCTCCCTCTTTTTCTCTCAGTCTCTCTCACTTCCCCTTCTCTCTTGAGTGTTTGACAAGGATGTCAGAGAAATTGCTTTTTAATAAGTCTTCTTCTTTTAACTGCACCGCTGAAAGATAATTAAATTGCTGCTAGAAAGGACTGTGTTCTTTTGTAATTTAAATGAAGTTTTTTTTGCCTGCTCTCTTGCTTTCTTTTTGCCTCTTTCAGCTCATCCTAATATCACATTTCTTTTTCCTACGCTCCGTTTTCCCTCTGACGTTTCCATCCCTTTAGGCTTTGTCCATAATGAAAGGCTTGATATCTGTAAATTTAATACCACAGCATTTCTGTTTGCCTTTTTAGCTTCGTTCTCTTTCCGTTGCTGATAATAACACTCAGGAATTGTTGAAAAGAGAAAAAAACAGTTAATTATTTCTTTTTGTGACCAAAATACTGCAGAACAACAAAAATAAAAAGGGTGGCAGCAATAAATTAGGGGTCAGGAAGGAGAGGGTGTTTGTTTCAGCATTGTGTTCACACAATACACCACACAGTAATATTATAGTAGATACAATTAATTACAATTCAAGAGAATAACTGGTTGTTTCCTCAATGTCCTTCAGCTTTGTTGTCTCCATGTATACCACCAAACTTCATTTCATTCCTTATTTAGATGCATTCCAGAGCAGCCAAAAGATTGAAAGTTCAGTCAAGAGTTACTTCAAAACTTTGATGAAGCTGTTGTCCTCATTAATAATAACTGGTCTGGGGTCCCTTGCAAACTATTTGACAATTGTGGCAGTGGACTTGTCAGTCATAGACTGACTTAGTGCGTGAAAGAGTAAATTTGCTCATAAAGGAAAATGTGATCTATTTATGTTAAAGTGTATTTAAACTTTACTTGTTAATAATGCTGTGCAAACATCATGGATTATTTTTCTTCCTACTCACGGTGAAAGTTTCCTCTCCAGATCGCAGCTGAAGATCTCCGGGAGAACAGTTTTTGGGTGAAGTCAAAGGAGGACCAATTTGAAAGCAATGAACTCTTTGCCAAACTCACCTTGTCCTTCACATCACAGACCAAAAGTGAGTGTTTGCAGCACTTTTTATTCTTTTATTTTACTACTGAGGTCTTTTTCACGTTAACAAACAATGTGTCTGTCTCTCATACCACCCCCCCGCACCCCATTTCTTTTTCCTCCCACCAAACTCCACTTCCATTTCAATCCTCTGCCTCCATCAGCTTCTCGAGGTAAGAACTACACGCAAACAAAAACACACACGCCAACACGTTTGTGTTTCACACATCTTTTTCAGCCTTTTTTTTTTCCCACTCTGCTCAGAGGACACACTGCACATTTACATTATTCAGCGAAGCTGTGTCAAAACAGACCCTCACATGAGTTCATGAATAAACCACCCACACCTGTGTTTGTGTTCATCTTCTCAATATGCCCATGGCTTGTTGTGCAGAGACGGGCGCACTCAGACCCGACTGAGATGAATTGGGACTCGGGGACAGAGGGAGAGATGATAGAGGGATAAGGAGAAGGTCACTGATGTCCTTTGACTAGCCACCTGCTGTTCTGGCACAAAGCGCTGACACACAGGCTTACACTCGTATAGGCACACCTGTCCAATCCCATCACCTTGTCCCAGTGTCACTAAGCCTTCTGTTCCAGCTTCTCTATATTCATATAATATACAGAATACCAGGAACTTAAAGACTGACTGTTTGTGTGTGTTTGTGCGTGTGGACATAATTTTACATGACCTTCAGTTTCAGGACTGAGTACACATGCCTACACACTGAGGCTCGTCTGCATCCAATATATTATCGGCTGTGTGCACGTACACATGGCTGACTTTATCTGTAGATGTCATTTAAATGTCAACACTGGCAGCTGTCCCATCTGCATTCACCTGTACTGCAAGTCCTAGCTCCTGCTTGGCATTCCTTAATTTGACCCACATGCCTCTTGGCCTGCGCACGCTCACACACTTCCCATCTTTTATTGGCTGAGACAGCCGCCGGTTCTGGTTGATGTCTAATAACCTTTACTGAGGGCTGACTATAAAGACACTGTGGCCTTTTCAGAGCCCAACACCTGTCTGTCAGTCGGCCTGTGTGAGTGTACTTTGTGGGAGAAATAGATAAAAAACCAAGTGTTTACTCCTCACCATGTTGTTGATTTCCTTGGCATGTTTTTAATATGTGAAGGACTGCTGGTCATTAATCATTGTTTGAAATCAATTCAGTTGATAATGTGTTTAGGTGCATGTTTTTTCTGTCTGTCGATTAGACTTAGACCAGTGGTCTCAAACTCAAATAAGATGAGGGCCACCACCCACACTATCATTTCACCGAAGGGCCACGTCAGCTTTCAATGTTCAAAAAAAGAGAAAAAAAATTAATAAAAAATCAGTTCCCCATAGATTCTGTGTAATACAAAACTGTGCCAGGAGGGGACTGTGGATCAGGGCTTTGAGACTACAGGATTTACCGTAAAATGTGGAGAACAAGTCTATAAAATATTATTCTAAATTCAACATTCACATCAAGGTGGGGGCTGCAAAATATCACTCCACGGGCTGCAAATGGCCCACAGGCGATGAGTTTGAGACCCCTGGCTTAGACTCTATATAGGTAGTAAATATATTCATTTAGTCAACTGTTCATCTCTGTTACTTTTATATTACATTTACACTGTCTTCTATCTACTTGCTGAACCGAGGTTACTAGACTATTTTTACAGATATCCTTCTTTGAAGACCTTTATAAAATGTGGCTGCTTCTTGCAGTATATATTTTTCGATGGCTAGGACTGGTTTGTGTCACCCTTTTTATGAGCTTGATTAGCATTGTCCTTGGTGTGAATTGGTTTATTTAATGTGAGTGCATCCACACTGTCCTTATGATATCCCAGCCATGGTCAGGCAGGTTGACCCTTCACTCATGTATTTTTTTTCTTCTTCTTATTGAACGCCACTGTTCAAGACCAAATACATTTCTCTTGGCTTACTCATTACCATTCTTCTTATATTCTACATCATCCTCTTCCCTCACCCTCCTTCCCCTGCTTCTCTTCCTTCCTGCCTTTCATTCCTTCGTACACAGCACAAGTACCTTGACATAAGGAACCCTTGCCGACCTCCATGACCCTTCCTCTTTCCCTTCATTGGCTGCCCACCAGCTCTGCCGAGATTGCACGCACACCCACACTCAAACTGAAAACAGACATTCAGAGGGCTGGTCTGCTTAGGGCGAGGTGAGGGTTGTTGACCTCTGAGGATCAGTGGAAGAGAAAGAGAGCTGATGGTGGAATACACGCCCTCTGGATAATCATAGCTCTGGTCCACATCTTCTTTTTCTTACTACATCTCGCACTGATTGTCAACGCAGAACCTCTATCCTCTGATGATCTCTTCTACACCTACCAAACAAAAGAATATGTTCAAGGGGGCAATTCAATTATTGAAGCGCTCATTTAGGTTGAACCAATTGAGGTTTATTCTGTGTTGATAGATATTTGCATATTTATTTTTATGCATTTTCTGCAAACTCCTCTTAGTATTTCTAACAGACAATTTGACCCAGCAGCTTGTTCCATACTTGATAAGAAGACTTTAATGCCAGTTCTGATTCTCTGGGTGGTTAAGTATAACAACCATCATAATGGTCAGCGTTTTGATATTTTGTTTCTAACATGAATTATCCTGGTTTATTCTACTTAACCTATGGTATATATATTTTTTTTTTCATGTTATTTATTTTTTAAATCTTTTCTGTAAAGTTGGAATGGTGAGGTAACAAGGAGCAGGGGTATTGAAGGTGCAGGAGTTTAGATACTCCTTAGAGTTTAAGAGCAGCTGTTCAGAGCAGTGGGGACTGTGGAAGAGAGGAGAAGAATGGAGACAGGATGGAGACCAGCCATGATGGATGGATTAGAGACACTAGCAATAGACAGAAGGCAGAGCTGGAGGTGGAGGAGTTAAAGATCCAGAAGTTCTCTTTAGGAGAGACAATATTGGACAGGAATGAAGTAATAAGAGGAACAGGAAGGTTTGAAGAAAAAAATAGATAAAATTACGATGGTTTGGACATGGAGGTAGTTGGAGTCAGACTCGAAGATACAGAGAACAGGGGGAGATAGAAAATGTTGACTCGCTGTGGCAAACCCTGAAAATAGAAGTTTATGTAAAATTCTGTTTTCCTTGTATATAAATCCTGTCCCATTTTATATTATATGATATATTTTGGTGATTTTTATTGAGCTTTTTACTGGATATCTGACTACAACATGAAAAATAAAGGTATGATGTTTTTTTTCCAAAATCACATGGTAAATTGTTATGTTGCCATGATTTGAATGAGGTTTAACAGATGTCTGGCCTCAGAGTGTAACAAGCTGTTTTCTAGAAAGCTTTGCATCTGTGTGTGTCTGCTTGATGTGATTATAACATCTATTTTCACATCCATGAAGGTATTCACAACAAGTTATTATTCTGTAATCAGTCATGTTCTGCTGTTTTATCTTTTGCTTGAAAACCTGGTGGTTATAATTTGATCCTGCTTCCTGTGAGGTTTTTTTTATATTAAAGCTGTTGACATAGTTTTATTTATACTCATTACGGTAAATAAGCTTCTTATTTCAAAGGTTTCTGGGTCTGAGTCGACCCCAACATCTCGTAAGCAACCAGGCTTTTAAGCAATATATTTTATTTTCTCTCTTTCTCTTTTCATTAATAATAAAAATATAATTACCTACGGCAGTGAGAATGTTGTCGTAGAAAATACCTGTTTCTTCGTGACAGGGCTGGAAGTTTAGAACAGTTCCAGTCCCTGAGCGTACATACATCTTTGGAAATTATCATTTTCATTTTTTTGAAGTCTGCATATGTATGCTGGTTCCTTTTGAAGTTGGCACCTCAGATAGGCCAATTAGCAAAACAATGAGAGAGTCTGAGATAAAGAAAGGAGTAGGAGGAGGTAGGTGGAAAAAAAACATGAGTGAGCAGTGGGAAAGACTGGGCTACTGGGAGCATTTGTGATTAATTTGATTTGGGAGAGAAAAGAAAGAAAGGGGCCAGGAGCATATATTATTATTAATCCTCATAATGGGAAGATAATTTTCATATCCCAATTCTCTTTAGTATCTGCCACTCTGCTTCTGTAGTCTCCTGTAGATAGGTGACCTCATTTTTCATTTTGCCAGGGATTCTTTCACCATTCAAAGCAGGCATTTTGGAAGCCATTCTATGCGTTAGGTGTAGGCGTGTTTGTCAGCGTGTATATATCTATATATGTATATACATTTTTATAGATATACAGACAGTATAGATTTTTTTTGTCTGTGAAATGTTTTATGTATACTGCTTATGCACTCAGGAGAGTGGGTGGTTGAGCTCAGCAACATTTACAAACCAATTATAATAATGATCTCCCTATGTTCTAAAAAATCAATTTCCATCTCTGTAGGTATTTGTTTGTTAGTGATGGTATTTGTGCAGTAGTGTTGCAATGTTCCTTGTAATTTCTATTCATGTGTGTGCGCTTGTGTTTGCCTCCCTGACTGGAGTCTCTGTCTAATTTTGAAATAATGACTTTAAGAGATGGAAGACGTAATGTATTAGCAATTAAACACCAGGAGAGATGGGAAATAGCTTTGCAGATGAGGATTGTCTTTGTTTGTTGGTCCTATGATAAATTGGCCACTGGTGTAGCGTTTACCACACCTTTTGTCAAATGTTAACATCAGTTCCTCATCCTTCAAAACCCTGTGGAGGGTTTTGAGCGCTTTACTAAACTTTTTACTAAACTAAATGTCTGGTACTTTTTTCATGGCCCGGTCCTTAAGTTGTGGCAGATAAATACTCCTTAATAAAATTAAACTTCCAGTGTTCTAATATATTTTCGTACCTATAAAATCTCCCTATCTGAATTAATTATGCATGGGCATAACAAGGATTTCTCTAGTGTCTCAACTGTTGTTGTCTTCACTGAGATAATATTTCCTAATCAAATATAGTTGCATTATTTATAATGGAATCCTAGCCATTTTATTGTTCAGTTCTTTTGTGGATATGGGTATGGATCAAGTGGAAGTGACTGGGGCCACAACGAAACATTATTTCTCTGCGACCCGGAACCAACTCACCCATGGACAGTCCACAGCCCAGTGGTTGGGGACCACTGTTTTACAGCTCATTATTGTTTCACATTTGTCAGATGGAGTATTATCAATTTAGTACATAATTTTCTTTTGACAGGCAGAACAAAAAATAACTCTTAGTTATGGTTTTAAAGCAAAATGTTTTACTATAAGAATCAATGTCAAGTTACATTAAGGTTATGTTTAGACTCCAACTCTGGTATCTGTATTCGGGAACACTGAGTTTCTTTCAATACAGATGCTCATCTGTACAAGACGTACCTGCTTGATTGAGAGTGGAACACACAAACCTTGTCTGTAGAGAAGCGTTTGTGCATGCATTTGCATTGTACTGCCTAAGTACCAGCCTTAAAAAGCATGTGTGCATAGTGTTTTATGTCGGCTGCGTACATTTGCACTTGTCGTCCACAGTAGTCAGGCTTGTTCATAAATCATGCAGGGTTTGGGCTGCAGAAGGAGAAGCAGGTTAATGCGTGGGTCACTAATGCTGTCGAACACGCTGTGGGAAATATTGCCCCGCCACAATGGATGTAGCCGTTTCTGCACTAACACCACTAATCCCTATTTTGTCTCCGCACATTTTCGTTGTCAACAAAACGCGACATGATAGGATGATTCCATGGGTCTGTGTGCAGCGAGCTGTGTTGATGAAAAATTGTAGTTATGAACAGCACTCTCAGTGTAACCCTAATATGTTACAGGATGTGCTTCTGTTTAATGGTTTTATGGGCTCTTCTTCTAAGTGAAAGCTGTAAAACCCTAACTGCACCTTCTCAGTCATGTAAAGTCGTGGTCCGTACCGACTGTTGCCTCACCGAAGATCTGTTTGGATTCTGAATGTAGCAAAAGCAAGTTTTTCTCTTTCACTATCTCTTTGCGGATGAGCAACAACCAGAAAATGATGCTCATTCATCAGACCTTATCAGGTATGAACACATCTGTGCGACTCTTGCTGCCAACTGTGAGAGCTCCCTCACATGTACATAGAGGCATACAATTACACAGTATGTGCAAGCAGGCAAACATTCTGCAAAGTAGATTGTTTTCCGTCTCTCACTCGTTTTTTTCTCCTTTTCTCATTCCCCCCATGCTACATTTCTTTTTCTCTTTCCTCTCTATTTTACATGCAAATGAGCTATGTACTCACGGCGGAGCGCTGCTGCTGTGTGTGCCTAATCTGCTTGCTGCCTATTCTTTTTTTTTTTGCTGAGATTATCCTGTTTTTTTTAATCGAGGGAAGAGGCAGTTTTTGCCTCACATGGTTTCTCTGCCAAACATCCAGCTAGCCAATGTGCCATTTCTCATCCTAACATTACCATTTCAATGTCCCTATTGACTTGATTCTTTGTTGTTTATTCATGTTTATAAGTCAGTAAGTAAATTTGTGAACTTCAAGTTTAATTGCGGGCTTTGCTCATGGGCTCCAAAGCTTGTTAAAGTTGTTAAGTATTCCTATTACTATGTTTTTTTTTTTTGTTTCTTTTTCTCTACGTTGTCCAGTCCAAGAATCTTGATCAATGTTTAGAAAATAAGGAATGAAGCAGCTACCTGCCACCTACTGTCTACCTTCTTCGTGTCTACCTTCCTCTTTTGTTATTCTGCTCTCCGTCACAGCAGTATACACAGACTTTTATGCTAACATTTCTTTGTGCTTGCTCTGAATTCTCAAAGATTAGGGAAGTATGAATTTGATACTGATAGGTTGAAGGGTGGAGAAGGGCATTTTCGAGACCACGTCTTTGAAACACGCAGAACGCGTGGTAATCATTTGATCAGGCAGAAAGATAAGAGACATAAGTGCCGCTGAAAGTGCAGCTTGACTGTTCTGCCTTCAGGCAGTGTCTCCCTCTCTGTTTATTTTTTGCAATATAAGCAACCTTTCCCCGAAGGCAGTGACACACAAACGCACCGATGAATAGACACACATAAGAGATTTAGCCGACTTTGATGTCACTGATAGTGTATGGGGGGAAAAAAAATGGAGCACTAAAGAGCAACAACTTCAAAGATGGCATTGACATGATAGCAACATTAACCCAAGTCTCCCCCGCTTCGCCTCGAACAACTTTCTTACCTCTCATCTCTTATCTGTGCCTGATAAAGAGCTTCATATGAAAAGAGACAATGACCGTGTGGTAGATTCAGAAAAAGGACACAGAGCAGTGGAAAGCCTCAGATAAAGCATGCTACAAAATGAGAAAGGGAAAGATGGATGGCTACAACACCAACATCCATAAGTGTCCTTTAAAGGTCTGAAGCTTGTATCTCATTGGAACAGTTTAATATAGCTCTAAGCTGCAGCAATGTTGTCTTGCTAGTGAGTTATTAAGGTGCTATTAGACCGTTTTCCCCATTATGCGGGTGGCTTAGACCATGTCTTCAGGGTCCTCACACAACCCCACATATTAAAACTATCAATTTTCCCCCAAAGTTTTGTACACACTTGTTCCAACTTTCATAACGTGCTTGTTGACTTTTTTTTGCACCTTCCCAAGTGTGCGTGTGTGTCTGTGTGACTACTGTGTGTTACGCTGTACATGGTTTTTATTGTTTGATTGCCCCTGGTCTCTCGCTGTGGAAAGTTTGTGTGTAATATGTGTAACCCAGTGGCATTTACGCCAGACACCGATGGTATTTACAATGTTTGGTGGACCGGGCCATGCCCCACTTTCTGACCTTAATCTGCTTCCAGTAACTGTGTGAATGAGACTGTCTCAAATTTTTTGTTTAATAATATATGTGTACACAAGACCTAGGGTTTGTATTGATATATTTTTTGGGAGTGCATTTATGGCACTTCTTCCTGCACTGGGATTTGCTGCGGAGTCTTTGTGGTCTTATCAGGCTGTTAATGTGTATATTTGCATGCAAGAGCCCATGCTTCATTACTCAATAGCCACATGTATCGTGTTCTCTGAGACGCAGGCTCTGCTTCACCCTGCAGGCACCTTAATTTTTCACCATGCTGTGTTCTACACAGCTTGGTCTGAAAGTGTACATCTTTTCCTTCACTTGCTCAGACTTCTTTTCCATATTCATCCACCTTCACCATCTTCATTTTCCACCCACCCTTAGTCTCACACTCACACACACGCATATGTTTTTTTTTTTTTTTTTACATGCATACATCCGCTCCAAGACTAATCAAAGCACGGAGTTCTCCAGATTAGCACTAGAGAAAAAGTCCCTAAAGACATTCCTTCATTTTGACCATTTTCAGGTACTCTTTCATTCCCCCCTCTACCTCCTCCATGCTAGCTTTGAATTTTTAACCTCCCCACTGAATAAGCCCACCCTTAGTCTCACACTCACACACACACGCATATGTTTTTTTTTTTTTACATGCATACATCCGCTCCAAGACTAATCAAAGCACGGAGTTCTCCAGATTAGCACTAGAGAAAAAGTCCCTAAAGACATTCCTTCATTTTGACCATTTTCAGGTACTCTTTCATTCCCCCCTCTACCTCCTCCATGCTAGCTTTGAATTTTTAACCTCCCCACTGAATAAGAAATGTGGTCGTCCTCAAGGGGAACAAAGTTGGAGAGAGGGCACAGAACGAAAAACGGGAGAAGGCGGGGGAGGCACTGAGGAAAAGGTTGTCCCTAAACACGCTTCCACATTTATTCCCTAAAAAAGTCCACTCTGTATGCTCAATAATGTATGGCCATCTCCCCATTCCCACCTCCCCCAGCCCTTTCTGTATTCCCTTTACCTTCATCTCATGTCGGTTCCCTGAGCGCACATCATTCCCTTCAGCAGATTAGCTGCACTGTGAAACACAGGCTGGTGAAGCTGGGCAATATTAGCAGGTCATCAGGGAGTAGCAGTGAAAGAAAATTCATTTGAATTAAGTTTGTAGTTAATGTATTCAATTGAATAGGAAGACGGTGTCGTTGAACTTATTCTCTACAACCTGACTGTGTCTAAAAATTGAAGTATGGGTTCTTCCAAAAATTCTAAAAGTTCCCTCTGGGATTAGATCATCAACACTCTTCTTTGCAATATGTTAAACATTAACACATTTATCTTTATGGTATAATAACTTTTCTTAGGTTCTTAGGATTTGTGATAGAAGAGAGTCAGCTAAGGTGAAGGGAAAGGTTTACAGTACAGTTGTGAGACCAGCCATGATGGATGGCTTAGAGACACTAGGAATAGGTAGAAGACAGGAGGCAGAGCTGGAGTTGGATGCATTAAAGATGCTGAGGTTCTCCTTAGGGTTGACTAGAATGGACAGGATCAGGAATGAGGTGATTAGAGTCTCAACACAGGCAGGAACGTTTGGAGGAAAAGCTATAGAAGCCAAATTGAGATGGTTTGGACATGTTCAGAGGAGGGACAGTGATTATGAATGATTAAGAATGCTAGGGATAGAGCTACCAAGAGGAGTAGGAGACAAAGAGGAGATTGATGGATGCAGTGAGGGAGGACATGGAGGTAGTTGGAGTCAGAGTTGAAGACACAGAGGACGGTGGAGATGGAATCTTTTCTCTTTTTTGTGTGTATCCTGTAAATGTTGGGTTACATCCAAATAAACCTTTTTTGAACAAAGTGAGGACTAACAAGATAGCTGGCTGTCATGGTAAAAAAAAGATAACAGCTTGTCACTAGAAAGTGCTAATGATTGGAACCTGGACCGGTGATAAGAAGTGTGTTTCTGATTGAAGCCACTTAAAGAAGGCAAACATCAAGTGCACAGTATGTTATTTCAAAAGAGAGGAAAAGAAGTGAAGTGACAGATGGGAGTGTCAGGTTTTGTCCTATATTGTCATGCAACTAGAGCGCTGTAATCATGAATCGGGAGAAATTAGTGAAAAAACAATTTAGTTATGAAGTTTTTTTCAATGCCTGTCTTCAATGTCTGTATGTTGAAATTAGCTTGATTCATCTAATGTGTTTTAATCTGTCTTTGGAAATGTATTATGTAAAAAAGAAAGGCAGGGAGATTATTGTCAACGGTACAGATGGATGGAGACTAATCTTGGTTCAGTAAATGGGAAGATGGATGTGTTATTGAGGGCTGTGTGAAGGAGAGAGGGAACAGAATGGATGAGCCTTAGAGAAGGACGAATGGAGGCAGGAGTGATCTGGGTGCGATTGAAGAGAGCACAGAGGGAGGGAATGAAGGAATGACAAATGATCAAAAGGTGAAGAGACATGAAGCAGCCAGAGTGATGGAGACTGAGCCAAGGTAAAATGAGGAAACTTGGTAAAGTTAGACATGATAGAAAGGGAACTTAAAAAGAGAACTTGAAAAGGGAATTGTGCAGCTGTGTCAGGTGTAGTGTTGATTGTAGTGTCATTCTGCATCAAGCTGTTGCCATGGCTAATTATAGAAAGGCTATCTGCGGGAGGAGAGACGGTCCAGCCTGTAGCGAAAGGTGACTGGTTCAAAATGTTCATTTGTATGTACAGTATGTCTACAGTTCCTCTGTGGACTTCATGGTCTAGAAAAGTCCTTGAGAATACTCAAACGTTAGTCTAACTCTCTGGTGTCTGAAGGATAAAATGCATTACAGTAATTATATTAATGTAATGCCCTGCATGAAAAGGATTGACCCCACTTCTGTCTGCTTGCCTCTTCACTAAGAAACTTGGTTGGGTCTTCATACTCAGCTGTGTGCATTTAGCAGTCACTCAGCATTCACACATATGCTTGCACACACACACTTCACACAGAGGTCTCCTTAGAGATTGTCTGCTTAATACTGCATAGCACTTAGATGCATCAACAAGCCCATACTGCTTCAGTGAGGCGCAAAACTCAAGAAAGCATGTTAATTCTCCCCTCCTGGTAATTCCCCATTAACACAACTTCCACTCAAAGTGGGTTGTTGTATGTCACAGCAAAATTGTAACAGTATGTGCCCAAAAGATTGTTTCCCACAGTTAGTAAGCACTAAGTTAATTTAAATGTGACCGTAATTATTTTTAAAAGATAATCCCAGACAGTGGACACAGGCCCAGGGACCACATTTGGCCCACAGTCTGATAATATTTGGCCCGTAAGATCATCAAATGTGTACTACAGTGGGCCGCCCTTTATGTGGTCCTTATATACTGGCAGAATTTGTAGTATGTAGTCTGTAAAAATATTTAAATTAAAAAAAAAAGTCTTGAAAGACAGCAAATGCAGATACAGAATAAACAACAGATACTAGTGACGTGTGTTTAATTTCTATTAGAATTTCATGTGTGTTGATGGTATTAAGCTTTGGTTGTTTCAAGTTCAATGTTTTAATATGAAAAATAAATCCACATTTAATATCTGGAGAGCAGGGAAAACATGCATATTTTATTGGGGTTTTTTTTATAAATATTGACTTTGGCTCTTGACTCTATGGCAGTTTTTAATTTTGAGTTTGACACCACTGGACTAGAAGGTCAGGCTAAATACAGCAAATTGTCGCTACAACTTCATTTGAAAAACGAATATTGAAATCTCAGTTTTGCATTAAATCAATTGAATGTATTTCCAGTTGCCGCCAGCAGAACACTGTTCTACACCTTCACCTTCTTGTGTGATGAAGAACACCATGGGGCTGCTTGCGTGGCAGCTTTTAAACTACGAAAAGTGTGTGCATCAGGGGATCTATGTTTGTAATGTGAGCAATCGAATATTCCTCACGAGTCTTTTTGTTCTTGCCTCTCAACACATAAATTCATATGTGTTTCAAAACCTGTGGTCTGGGGACCTCTTGTGCAGTAGTGTGTTTGCATACTAGGCTTATTGAATTTGTGCAACGGTGTATGTGTTTGTGTGTGCGCCTTGGTACCATAGGGGACCACATGGACTGTCAACTCCATTTCTGACACCATGTAACCAAGATGATCCAGCCTTATGAGACCTACAACTGGAAATTGGCAAAGTGACATTTTACTTACACATACACATAGAGACGCACGGAGACACACACACACACACACACACACGTACGCGGAGTCATCAGGCAGAATCCTGGACTTGTCAGGCTCTGTGCTATAATCCACTTTAGGAGGATTAATTAGGAATTAAGGAGTGTAATACTCTCACACGCCTGCACATACACACATTATTGCTCAGTTTGATTGTGTATGTAGGACATGGATTATTCTGAACTTAGAAATAGAAGTAAAGCCTTTTTCAAGTTTTTCCGCCTTCATTACTTTCTCATTTACTTCACTTTACTTCTGCTTCACTTTCTCTGTGTCCTCTGTCCTCCCTTCTCTGGCGGCCTCACTCTGTCCCTCTGTTGTTACATCCCACCTTTTTCCTCTCTTTTTATCCTCCCTCACACTCGGTGCCTCTTTGCCTTCATCTTCTCAGCCATATAGAACCTCCATAAAATTACATTTTTCACTTTTCTGCCTGCCCTTGTTTAGTGCAGCTCACATCTGCTTTCAGCACCACCACTATCCTGTCTTTAAGGTCCTGTGCCTGCTTTCATTCACCGCCTCCATGCTTCCACTCTAGCTTTGTCAGTGTTAGAAAGAGAGGGAAAGAGAATTCTATTGCTGCTCTACCACTGAAAGAAAGAATGTGGCATTCAGATGTGCTTCCGTGGATGTCCATTTTGTGTCTGCTTTCCCATTTCTTCATTTTTTTTCCTTTTTTTGTGGGGGTAGAGTGTGGATGTGGATCTAGGTTACTTCTGATTACTCTGCAGCTAATACGACATGATGCAATTCAGCCTTTTAGACGATAGTTGTTCGACTTTCTCTGTTATTGCAGTATATTCTTTATAACTGTGTGTATGATTATTCAAAGAAGACTATTTAACATGGTCACCACAATGTTATGGTGCTTTCTTTTTTAATAAGAACACAATATAGATATCCTTTAAACACAAAATTCTCTGTTATTCTGTGTTGAGTTTGTTGCCTGTCTTTTATGCACAGCTTCTTTCTTTAGCTGTCTACTGCTCGCTCTTTTCCCTTTTCTTTCTCACTCTCTGCCATCCTCCCTCGCCTTTGTTCCCTCTGGCACTATTGGCAGCACTCTCTCTCTGTCAGGTGTATGTAAGATGGCCTTCACACCATTGACTGGGGAGGAATTGTCTTCTTAATACATCAGTGCCTGTTCAACTGGTTTCCTAACTCTTTCCACCCCTGCCGATTAACAGATGTTGCTCTTTCTTTGTGATTGGATGAAATCTTGGGGGACATCTAAAAGAGCTCTCTTAGCTGTTTTGCACTCTAAATGGAACTTGACCTTTTAATCCTGTTTGAATAAATCTCTCACTTACCAGTGTAGACAGTCTTTTTATCAAATGTTTTAGTTTTGTCCCTTGTTACAGTTGAAACGAAGCTAAATGACTTCCATGAGGGATGGATATTATATTACAGCACATTAACATCAGATAAATCAAATGTCTATTCAAATATTTGGGTTTTCCAATTTTTTCTTTGGTGAAAAGGCTAGAGAAGCCAGGCTGAGATGGTTTGGGCATGTTCAGAGGAGGGACAGTGGATACATTGGTAGAAGAATGATCCTAGAGATGGAGCTACCAGGTAGAAGTGAAAGAGAAGATTGATGGATGCAGTGAGGAACAGAGGGAGGTAGTTGGAGTTGAGGACACAGAGGACAGGGCAAGATGGAAATTGTTGACTCGCTGTGACAACCCCTAAAAAAAGAAACAAGCTTAAAGGAAAGAAGAAAAAGAACATAAAATTAAATATGTCACACAATTATTTTTTCTTTCCTGACTTTCCTACTACTCAAATTTGACCTGCTGATTTTTCGTAGGTGTTTCTTAAATCAAAACAGTTCCACTGTAGTGTCATCAATGTCAGTTTGAATACTTCAGCCGTTGTGTTGGAATAAACACAGTGTTGAATTTGATGGGATACATATTTCTTGCAGCTTTCAAGTCTTTAAGATAAACCTCAAAATATTCACAGAATACCAAGTGTTGATGCACTGTCACCTTGTTACATTTTTGTGGCTATTGTGCCTACAGACATTTGTATTTTTACACACGTAGCAAACAGAAGGCAGAGACGGTGTCACATTTCTGGCATCTTGATATGCAAGTTTAAAAAAAAAATCCTCAATTTTACATTCACAACATCCTCCAGTGGTTTGTACATTTACACAGATTTGCATTTTCACATTTTTAACACCAAATGTCCTCTGTAAAAAAAACCTGGTGAACATTCGATCAAAACTATATGTAGAAAAAATATTCTATCAAGAGTCAATCGATAGTATAATGAAGAATGCTGACTGTATTTGACCAAATGAAATTTAATTGGATTTTTTTTTCTGTTTTGGTAGCTGGGTTTATGTTGGACTGAAAATTGTGTCTAAATGAGAAAAAAGTAAGCCAAACAGAGAGTGCAAGAGTATCAAGGCCAGCTCTGCCTCCAGGCTGTTTGGCCCCAAACTCTCATCAGCCTGCTGGTGCTGAAATCGAGAACCTTCTGCCCCTTGCCAATAGATGCACACATGCAGACAAACACACAAACAAACCACAGAGAGAATTGAAATCCCACTTACATACAAAGAACTCCATGTGCAGTCATCTGAATTTAATGTTCTCCCTCTTATTATCTTTTTCTGTCACCCATACTTTATTTTAATCAGTGTATCCTATCTTTCTGTGTCCGCCTTCCAAATCTGCGTGACTCTCTCAGACACTTTATATTTCTCTTGACTCAGTTTCCTTTCCTGTTTCTGCTACTACCATCGTCCTTATCTTGTTTCTTCGTACCTTCAAACACCCACCATTTTAGGAAAACTTGTGATCTTTTTATCCTTCTTTTCCATTTCTTTTAGTGTGTCTTCTTCCCTCTTCCCTTGCCCCCTCCTCTCTGCGCTCTGCTCCGTGTCTCCATCTCTTCTCAGCAGTGCCTTTAATGCATTATGAAAATGGACTGAGGCTATGAAAGCGAAATAGGACAAGTTTAGCAGTTTAATGCGACTTCTTTTACTCCTCATGTGTTTCAATGGGAGCATGTGTTTGTAGGTCCATGTGTCTCTCTTTGAGTGTATGTTTCTAAGACTCCTTTTTCGGCACACAGGACCACTTTTATCTGCTATGAGTACCAAATCTCATGTGTAAAAACACATCAGCTGGTCCTCAAACATTGGCTGAGCATCCTGCTCAGAATCTCCACCACCCTTAATACACTTGCATACACTTTGCACTAGCATTAACATTAATGAATAATAAAAAACTCGGGCAAATGGCGGAAAATGCATGTGTCTTTGAGATGGGAGTTAATGGAAAAGAGAGTGAGGGGTGGAAGACTAACAGAAATTTAAAAAAAGGTGTGTATGACGATGGATGTTATCTTGGACCTGAAGTGTAGAATGCTGTTCTTCCACTTTTACTCTTTCTTACCTTTTTTATCGTGCGAAGATCATTGTAACATGAGGGGATGAGATAATACAATGGCTTTTTAAAAGTCTGAAAGCTAAAAGCTGAGAAACTTAACATTCTGGTTGATTTGTTCTTCCATTTACACCAAAATCCTCGTCCAGTTTAAAAAGTAGTGTTCTCCAACCTTTTTTGGGCCAAGGACCGGTTAAATGTCTGATACTTTTTTCACGGACTGGTCATTAAGCTGTTACAAAAAAGGAAAATTCCCCTTAATACAATGAAATTTCTGGTGTTCTGAAATATTTTCCTATCTATAAAATCTTCTTACCCGTATTAACTGTGCATGCACACAACAAGGATTTCTCAAGTGTACACAGCCAATTATTATCTGCTACCAGACCGGTATAAAAAATTAGAGTCTGCATCGTTTCTTGTTGTCTTGACTGAGAAAAAATGTCCTTATCAAATATTGTTACATTATTGATGATGGAATCCTAGCCAATCTATTGTGAAGTTCTTTTGTGGATATGGGTATGGATCAAGTGGAAGTAATAGACAGATGGAGCCAAAAGGAAACTTTATTTCTCTGCAACTCGGCAACCAATTCACCCAGGGACTGATAGTAGTCCCCGGCACAGTGGTTGGAGACCACTGCTTTAAAGCACATTTTAATCAGAACTGCTGTCAATGTTTAACTGGGAGTGGGATTACCTCCAATGGCATATGAACTCATCTGTATTGACTTTAAATATCTGCTTGTCTCCTTCAATACATTTGAAGGAGTGTAGTTTTTTTATTTTTCTGTGGCGGCGTACTGCACCTTAAAAAAAACATCAAACAGCAGTTCTGTCAGTGCCATTTAAAGTATTTTCAGCTCATCTGATGCATCCCAGGTGAGCAGGGAGCATGAGTGAAAAGTCATTTTCCAGCTGAGTGAAGACAGTAAATTGGTTGGTAAAATCTTGTATAAGCCGTGACAGCATAATCTTACACATGTCCATCCTGTCATGATTGGCAGTTTCAGATTTCAGTCTGGAAAAGTAAAAGACATCTGTACTGTGAATAGCTTTGTCATCTGAAATTCCATTTAATTTTGAAAATCAAAATCTCTGTGATAGTTGACTTTGACACAAATAGTAAATGTGTGAGATTTTTTATCTACATATGTTACTGAATTATCATCTAATACAAACAGAATGTCTTAACATATAAATTATAAAAGCATAGTGTCATCAGTCCAGAGGAAGTGATTGCTGCGTTAAAAGCTTCACTTTATCATCTTTAATGACCCTTCTTATTTTTTTATTTCTTTAATATAATCAGTAAACAACCATTTTTGTAGCTATAATTCATACCATGCACCATTGAAGAGACGACATGTGACAGATGAGCAAACAGACATAAAGATTTATTTTAATGGAATCCTTATTTTAATATTTAAATAATGTGGTTCGTTACAGGATAGGAAAACCATTAGACCAGGGCTGTCGAATTATTACAATTTATTATTTATAACCTGACTTATCTTTGGATTAGACAGACCAGGTTGGCAAAGGATTACAGTAACGATTAATCACAATTAATCCTTATCAGATTTAATTTAAATTAATTAGAGTTGATTGAGATTAATGTTCATACTTTTTTATAAGAAAGTACTTTTTTCTTTATGTTGCTGTAGAAGAAAGACATTAGCAAGTGGAAGATGCATGTTTCACTCCTATCATATCTGTGACTTATGCTGGATTATTTTCTTATTACTCTCTCTTGATGTGGCTTGATTGAATGCATTGAGGGTTAGTTTTAAAACTTTGGTCATACTATTATCCTCAATGATTAGTCTACAGTCCTTTGAATTTGACTATTCAATAATTTTAAATTTAATTTGGACAGCCCTAGTGAAGAGCAGATTATTCCTTTATAGCTCTGCGCTAAATGTTGCCATAAATTTGCAATGACAAAATGAGCATTATTGTCCAATTTTATATATGTTCACATTGTTATAAATGGAAAAGATCGGCTTGATTTATCCAGATCTGCCACTTCTATTACTTCTAACTTTATTACTTGGACAATATTTTTTGTGTAATTCAAGGCTTTTGAGCTGCAATCCCCTCAACTAGTGAACCTGGGTGTGACAGGTGAGGTCGTGCATAACATTGTGTCTGTGGTAAAAGAGCCTCAAATTGGCAATTTCACTGGCAATTATGTCTGTGGCCTTCACTGCACGGTGGTGTCTCTCTTGACATTTAGAGAAAACAAATTGCTGTGTCTTTTTAATAATGGTGACGCAGACTAATGCACCTCTTCTGTTTGAAAAATGTTAATTCCACTCTGGCAACCGCTCTGCCATTGCGCTCTGATGTCTCCTGGTGACACCTTACATTTTACGGTTTTTAGCCATGGATACAGGTACTTTTGACAACATCTCAGTAAAAACAATGATTTTTTTTTTTTATATAATATGAATCTAATAAATAGTGTGTCTGTTTGATTAGTAGATCCTGATTAGGGTCGGAGTGTACTCATTACATTTGTCTTGCTTAAAACTTGTTAAAAGTAGTCCCAACAAATTGGCCTTACTTGATTCTTCAACCTTCTTTCTGCCTTTACCATAGTCCCTGTTGCAGCCACTTTGTCTCTGAAGTTGCAGGGCTGGTGTGTGATGTGTGTGGCTGCTGGTAGATATTCTGAGCACAGCCAGCACATGTGTGCGCATCAGAGTTTAATTGCAGAGTGCACAGAAACAAGTGTAATTAGCCAGCACTCGCTTCCCTGCCGCCTGGCTAACAACCAGCATCCCCTCTGTACTTGCTCTTTCTCTCCGTGCCTTTCTTCTTTGTCTCCCTTCCTCCCTCTCTTGTCTCATGCCTGTTGCCACAACGACAAACCCCACTCTGCCATTGTTCACCCGCTGTTCTCCAAGAACAAAGGAGGAGGCTATTAGCACCCCGAGAATAGGGAGGTGGAAATGGAGGAGAGGAATAGAAAAAGAGGGAAGAGACTGCTCTGAGGGTAGGATGATGAGATGAGAGTGTGAATGAGAATTGGTAAAAAGTTAAGATAGAGGAAGAGGGGTCTGAAAGGGTTCAAATGAATAGTAAAGACCAGAACAGAGGCTGAGGAAAGAGCAAAGTAGTGTGTGTGTGTGTGTGTGTGCCAGAGAGAGAAAGGTGGTGATACAAAAAAGAGAAGGCTATGGGGCAGAAATAATGTCAATTTACCTTTTAAGGAATACAATTTTTTCTTGCTTGGTATTTATCACTGTTGTCCAATTGTTATTGTTCTACATTATAAACCAATGTCATTTTGACTACGTGTAGCTATACAAAAACAAATACCTTTTGTTTCGTTTTTTTATGCTTACTGTTGTGTGTCCTTGCTTCCGAGTATGTGTGTGTGTGTGTGTGTGTGTGCCCAGCACGAGGGTCATTAGTAGAGAGTGTAGGCGGGTAATGCGTTGTCGGAAATGCTGGCCATCTGAATGTTAACAGATTGTAACACAGGACAGAAAGTGAATTTGCTTTCCTGGGGAAAATTGAGCAAATTACACTTTTATAGCTCTCTGCCACAATCTTTTGCTCTCACCATTAGTCACCGGGTGTAGCTAGAGAGAGATGAAGGGAGGAAAAAAGGGAGCAGAAAAAAAGAAAACAAGTCATTAAGAAGATGTCCTCACGGAGCAAGAAGGCTGAGATGTGATGACAAATCTGTGGTTTATGGGGAAATGCAGGGACAGTTTTTAGGCAGTTGAACACCTGTCTTTGTTTGACCTTCACACTGTTAGTGGGTGCATGTGTTTCCATGGGGATTGTAGATCATTCTTTCAACCAAATTCCCTAGCATAGATAGGATTTAGATCCGTGAAGAATAATCCCAAATCCCAGTGTGGGCATGAACAGTGCACTCATTGTGTTTAGATTAAGATAGCAGGCTGTTGTTATATTCATTCAAAGCTTGTGATTTTATAAAATGTCTTTAATGTTTTTATTCCTGTCACCATTATAACCCTTGTTTTATTCTTGTAAATCCATAATCCCACTTTTATTCTCCACTGGAGTAGCTCCAGTCAGATTTTTTCCCCAAAGTCACATGCAGGAATGTTCAACATTCAAAGTCACAAAGTTCCAAGAAGAGTGGAAAGAAAGATTTATTTATTTGAACATTTAAAAATCAATTTTTGGGAGATCCATCAGTCTGTGAACACCTCTAAAGCAATTTTCACATCTAAGATGTTTTTTTATTTGTAGGATTCTGCAAGATATCAGGCCAAAACCTTCTTTTTGCCACATCTGAAGACCAAAATCAAGATATTTTCAAATGTTTTAGGAGATTAACAAAAAAGCATCTGAGCTTGATCACAACCTGTTGCTAATTCTTTGAAAACTCAACAGGTTTTTGATTTTACCTCTAATTCAAAAATGGTAGAGGTTTAAAATGTAGAGGGTGGCCAGTGAAAATAGCCGTATGATAATATTGTGAATTCAATAATGTAATTGATTTACATATAAGATATTATATATATGATGTTGCAGGTGTGCCCCAGGGATCTGTCCTGGGGCCACTTCCCTTCATCATCTGCCTCCTCCCACTTGGTCACATTTTCGGCAAATTTAATATCCACTTTCATTGCTATGCGGCTGACACCCAGCTCTACCTGACCTACAAACCCAACTCCATACTCCCACTCCCTTGGTTCTCCCCAGGTTAAAACCTGGTTCACCGCTAATTTCCTCAAACTGAACAACAACAAAAGTGAACTCCTTCTTCTCGGCACAAACCCATCCTTATCCAAAGTTAACAACTTTTCTCTTACCATTGAC
>JAFBJS010000974.1:83371-135611 GCA_016785265.1 Paraplagusia blochii
AAGCTTGTGATTTTATAAAATGTCTTTAATGTTTTTATTCCTGTCACCATTATAACCCTTGTTTTATTCTTGTAAATCCATAATCCCACTTTTATTCTCCACTGGAGTAGCTCCAGTCAGATTTTTTCCCCAAAGTCACATGCAGGAATGTTCAACATTCAAAGTCACAAAGTTCCAAGAAGAGTGGAAAGAAAGATTTATTTATTTAAACATTTAAAAATCAATTTTTTGGGAGATCCATCAGTCTGTGAACACCTCTAAAGCAATTTTCACATCTAAGATGTTTTTTTATTTGTAGGATTCTGCAAGATATCAGGCCAAAACCTTCTTTTTTGCCACATCTGAAGACCAAAATCAAGATATTTTCAAATGTTTTAGGAGATTAACAAAAAAGCATCTGAGCTTGATCACAACCTGTTGCTAATTCTTTGAAAACTCAACAGGTTTTTGATTTTACCTCTAATTCAAAAATGGTAGAGGTTTAAAATGTAGAGGGTGGCCAGTGAAAATAGCCGTATGATAATATTGTGAATTCAATAATGTAATTGATTTACATATAAGATATTATATATATGATGTTGCAGGTGTGCCCCAGGGATCTGTCCTGGGGCCACTTCCCTTCATCATCTGCCTCCTCCCACTTGGTCACATTTTCGGCAAATTTAATATCCACTTTCATTGCTATGCGGCTGACACCCAGCTCTACCTGACCTACAAACCCAACTCCATACTCCCACTCCCTTGGTTCTCCCCAGGTTAAAACCTGGTTCACCGCTAATTTCCTCAAACTGAACAACAACAAAAGTGAACTCCTTCTTCTCGGCACAAACCCATCCTTATCCAAAGTTAACAACTTTTCTCTTACCATTGACAGCTCCTCAGTCTCTCCCTCCCCTCTGGTCAAGAGTCTGGGCATCATCCTCCAATACATTTTGTTTATAATTGACTGGAAATCATTTTAACACTAGACAGTAGACAACAACCCAGCACTGGATTTGGTCCTTTAGAAAATTGAAATGATTGTTGGTTTCCATCTGAATGTTTGTTTATGACATTCATCTCTTCCAGTATGGCCATTTACAAAATATGAAGCACATGTGCAAAATGAGATCTGTGCTGTATGCTAACAATAAAACTAAATTACCCAAGGTTTGCAGATGGTGTAACCATGGTCACTTGAGCATTATGGGAGTCATAATATAAGATGGGAAGCCCAACTGGCAGCGTGAAACGGTGAAGTTTCATAGTATTTGCTGGTAATACTGTACTGTTGTTTTCACTGGAATAACAATCATTCTAACCCACTGACCTATGGTCAAAGTAAAAAAAGCTCTTTAACTCATTAAAGTTTGATCTCCCTTTTAAGATTTGCATTGTTCGCATTCATACTGACATAATGCATATATTATCCAATTCACTACTGACTATTACTTGGGCCTTTGACACTGTCGAGGGTTTAAATCTTGAACAGCGGTCAGAGTTCAGTAATTTTAATCACTAAAAATGTAAATTAGAACGGATATAAATTTGCCTCTGAGGAATTAAAGCAAAAATAAAAATGGCATCTACTTAGATTTTTATTTTTTGTCTTTAAGAATGGCTCAGATAACTACAGAAGAAAAGATTAGACAGTTTAGAAAACCCTGCTGGTTTCTAATAAAGTAAATGATTTTATAATGACATGGCTTGTCATTGAGAAAACTATTTTAATTTTGAGCACATAGTTGTCTTTATGTGTGGTGGCTGCAGTGAAGGACGGTTCAAGGGTAGTCTCCAAGCCTGGTCAGGCAGTGAACAAATGCACACACATGGACTCATACCCTCCATATGAGGATTCACCCGCTTGACCTCGCGTCTCTGATTCCAACCAAGGGGGAAATGGAGTATATCTTTTCCAGCTGTATGTCTCATCATTGTGTTATAGGAATCGTATTCCATCCTCCAGTGATATGGAAGTCTCCATCACTATATTTTATTCTTGCCCTGCTCTTTCCTTCACCTTTATGTTCTTTCACATTCAATTCAGCATAATCTAATTCAGTCTATCTGCGACTTTACCATCTTCCATTACACCTCTCTCGTCTCTTACTGTTTCTCCACGTCTCGCTCTGTGTTTTTTAAAGGTCAGTTTCCTTTTTTTTCTTTCTGCCCAAGGACTGTCTCTGGCTTTTAATTATACTCTGTGGGCCCTCCTGTCCCTCTAGAAACATTCACATATGCGGATTTATACACCTGTCCAAACGCTCAGAAGTGGAGCGCACTCGTGCATAATAAGTAGACTCAGCCATTATTATCCAGCTGCAATTTGAAAGGTTCTTTTTTCTCCCCCTTTAGTCTTTCTTCACACAAACATCTGGCCAGAAATGAATCACACAAAAGTATGTGGGGAGGGTTTTAATAGATTTATTCTTAGATTTTAACGGTGAAAGTTTGATTTAATCTGTGATGAAGGCCACTAAAGTAGCAGGAGTTCATCATGCAAGTGGACAGCAAAGGAGACAGGAAAAGGTTGTCATGGTGATATGAATCCCTCAAGGGTATATTTCGCCCCTCATTTATTCTCTCCACAAGTCTGCATCCCGTCCAATTTCTGTATTTTTCAGTTTTTTGTCCTGCTCTATCTCATAACTTCTTGTCTGTCTCATACTATCCCATTTCTTTTTCTGTCCAGTTTCACTAAGCACCTTGTTTGTTTCTTTGTCTTCACATCTCTTTCAGAACTTTTTTGCTTTTTTTCCCCCCTCACATTGACTTCCCTTAGTTCTACCTTTCTTCTTCTTTCTGTTTCTCTTTGTCCCTGTGGTCCCCTGTTCTTGTCCTTTTGTCGGGCACTGGAGGGGGGTGGCAGAGGAAGGAAAAGAATGCTAATTTTACCAGCACAATGACAAGTGCGGAAGAAGGGACAGAACACGAGAGAAGTGTCACCCGTTCAAGGAAATGAGATGGCCGCTGCGCTATTTGCATGGGTCCGTATCTTTGCGACCAGAAAAGATCAGGATTACAGTTTGAGTGACATTTTGTGTTATTATTCATCTACTTTTCCACACTCTCCTGCTGAGCAAATGGTACATATGTATGCAGGTGTCTGTTTTGTGCGGAAAGGGCAAATGCAAACGCATTTGTATGTGTGCATTCTTTTGTTGAGGTTATTTCTTTTTTTTTACCCTCCAGTGCAAGAGCTGTTTTCTATTCCCTCTTTGTTTTTCAAGTCAGTCATCTGTCTCCCCCTCTCTGCCTCACACACTTTTTCTCAATTCGGTCTCTCTCTCTCACTCTCTCTGTCTCTCCCTTTCACTTTCTCTCTTCACCCCTCACTCATGTCGGAAATGTAATCACGTCCTGTGCTGTGTGAGGAATAGGGTGTTGGTTGGGGATGGTGGAGCAAACGTGGGGAAGAGAAAGAAAAAGGCATTTGTATGTGTACCCAATTACCACTCCAGCCAGCCCAAAGTCACCTTCGCAGAGAATGGACGCACGCACGCTCAAAATAGCTACTTCCATCCTGCCTCCTCTGTCTGTGTGTGTGTGTGTGTGTGTGTGTTGGTTTCAGAGGTGATGAGGTAGACTGAATAATATCACAGCCTTCCTCTCATCCGTCAGCTCAAGGCTTATTATGTGTGTGCGTCCTCCTTGTGTGTAGCCATATCTGAGTGTGTGTCTGTCTGATTGCGCTGCCTGATTGAGTTCTAGCCCTGTAGATTTCCACCCAGGTCCTCAGCTTTTTGATTAGGTGATGTGATGTACAAAACAACAGGCAAAAGTGTGTGTGTCTGTGTTCCGGTTTGTGTGGCAAAATGCGCATAATGAGGTGGACACTAAGGATGGGCACCAGCATCAGGACTTGCACAAAAAAATGACACCACTCCCATTACATTCTGTATCTACCTGACTGCATTACAGCTCTATTTTTGGGGCCTCATTTAGGTCCTGGTGCCATTTCCAGCACATTCACACGTTAAAGTTAAGTTTACAGTGACATGATATCAACTATGACAGGGCTCTGTCAGTGCACACACCGCAAGACACACACCCGTACCCAGGCACACTATGTCCAAAAAAATTCACACTATCAATTATAATTTTGCTTCTAGGTACAAGTCATATTTCCAGAGAAAAGTTGGTTTATTTTTTTCTAAATTGAAATATACATCTTGAAAGATTTCTGGACAGGTAATTGACTTATAAACAGCTAAACACAAATGAGCTGCAGTCTTGTCACTATAGACTAAATTTTACCATTAATGCCTTCAATTCTTCTTCTTCCTTTTGGCCTGTCCCTTTTTTTCAGGGGTTGCCACACTGAGGACAGTATGAGAAACTATTGATGCTGTTTCTTCTACTCTGACTCCATCTACCTCCATGTCCTCCTTCACTGCATCCATAAATCTCCTCTTTGTCTCCTACCTGGTAGCTCCATCTCTAGGATCATTCTTCTACCAATGTATCCATTTCAATCTGTCTTTTCTAGCTTTTTTTCTCCAAACCGTCCTGTCTGTGTTGTCCCTCTAATCACCTCATTCCTGATCCTGTTCATCCTTGTCTCTCCTATAGAGAATATACCTTTTCTTAGTGTCTCTAACCCATACATCATGGCTTCAACGATGTAGAATAGGGCGTGTTTCCACGTAGGTTTTTTTTTTCACTTTTGTGAGCAAGTTTATGAAATGAGGGACATCGTTGTACAAAACCACTGCTGTTTGTGCATGCCCTTCAAGTTCACATGGGAAACTACTCCAGAGATGTGTGAGGTGGTGACTACAGAGCCATGTAGGGATGGAGTTCTTGAAAGACAATTATTTCTTATTTGTCCCATCTTAGGCGATAGGGGAATGAATTAGTGACTTTGTTCCAAGGCAGGAGCCAATGCTAATTTTGATCAAGAAGATCTCTTCTTAATTAACTGATGAGTAATTCATGCAGTAAATGGTGTCCCTTTTCATATAAGAAGCGGTAATTTAGAATAAATCTTAGTTGAAATAAATAAAAAAGCCGTCAAAAACCAATATGTTCAAATTGAACTGTGCAATAAATCATACTAAAAATGTTGATTTTAATAATGCTTTCATTGCTTATATTCAGCAACTCTTTAAGCAAGTTTCAGTAGTATTTACAGTAATAGTCATTGATTGTTTAATATTTGGGTTTAGAAAAAAATATATATAGATTAGTGTCCTTAATGGTTTACCTGCTCATCTGTGCTAATTTCAGACACTGATATCACTAGGTAACGGTTCCACATCTGTGCTGTCGTGTCTGAATTGCTTCTGCTTGATTGGGCGAAACGTTCAAGCCCATGCTTGTCTACCATTCTCACTTCCTCTCGGTTGTACTTGACGAGACTTGAAAAGCTGACATGTTTCCTTCTACTGCTGCCACTCTTCCTGCCCCTACTGTGCCTGATCTGACACCAGTCCCAAACTTTAGCGCATTGTGATTGGATCGCCCCACATCGCTGGAATCATGTAACAATTGATAGAGAGATGCAGTTCAGAGTAGTATACTAGTGAATGGGGTTTCCATCAGCAATTGTTGCTTCTGTTTTGTGTGTGTATTTTTGTCTTTGTTTCTGTTACTTTTACCAAAGTGAGGTGGGAACTTGTGCTTACTCTTAGGATGTCCTAATAAAATAAATCAGCGTCAGACGGTGGAGCCTGAGGTCAGACTTGTGGTGCTCTTTTATTATCTTAGTGCAGTCCTAAAACCATGAAGGTCTTAATGAAATATGCAGTGCAATTGTCTCAGTGTGTGTCCATGCAATCTGTGTCCCTGTTCCATTTGCTTCTTAATTAAGCCACCTGAAGCCTTTCAGCCCTATCTGCTGTCCAGCATCTCAGCGGGCTAAGAAACAAACAGAAAAGGGAAATGAAATGACAGAAAAAGATGACTTTTGTGCATTTTTTTAGAAAATGCATGATGGCAAACTATAATCTAAATCTAATTCAGGGGTCTCAAACTCAAATAAAACAATTTCACCGAAGGGCCCAGTCAGCTTTCAGTGTTGAATATTAAAATAAAAAAAATCATAAAATATGAGTTTCCCCTAGATTCTGTTTAATACAACACTGAACCAGAGGGAGATTGTGGATAAGGGATTTGTGAACTATAGGATTTACCATAAAATGTGGAGAACAAATCTATAAAATATTATAATGAATTCAACTTTCTCATCAAGGTGGAGGCCACAAAATATCCTTCTATGGGCCGCAAATGGCCCACGGACCGCGGGTTTGAGACCCCAGATCTAAATAATGATAAATATAGAAAGTTACAGTCAGAAAGATTGGGTATCTACCAATGGTAGGGCAGAGCTTATGAGTGGAATCCTAATCCAATATGTGATTTAAAGCCAGCTTGTGATTGAACATAAGGTCTATACGTGTTCTCCATTTCCTGGGATAAATTTGTTGCACACATTTTTTGGTGTGTGTGTCTGTATGTGTGTGTGCGTGTTTCAAATACATTTCACCTCATACTTTACTCTCAATCTGTCTGGGATCTTTCGCTCCGTCGCTTCTCATCTTTCTCTATCACGTCTGACTAACTCTGAATGGAATCAGTCGGCCCGTGTGCATGTTCACGCAGATATGTGCTGAGATACATCCATGTACATCCCTGCCTGTCTCACTGCTCTCCCACCTCCCTTTTCCCCCTCCTATTTTTCTCACTTTTTGTGAGTGGTGAGATAGTGGGTTAAATTTTGATGCTGTTGCCAGCTCTCAGTAACTTCTTGAAGAAGACCAATGCGGACTGACACAGTCACTGAGCCGTGAGAGATGACAAGAGTGAGGGTGGAGTGATAGCTCACTAGATAGTCTGGCTCGTTCACAAGTCCTGAAAACAAACAGGAATCTTAAATAAATCATTACTACACCAGTCACAATTCATTTTTAACAGGTTTGGTATTGTCATTCCTTTAGATGCTCGGTAACAAGCTCCAAAGATTTTGTATTTCAAACAAATAGATGAGACTTGCTAGAGGAGACAGTCATGCTGAACAAATTAAGTTCATTGCATATTAATCATGGAGTGAGCTGTTGCTGGGGAGGAGGAACGATTTATTTACTTTATTTTATATTCCACAAAGTAGAGAAATACATTGTTTTGAATGTTTCATTGAGAGAAGTAGAAGTATTCATAGTATTTTAATACAGTTTGTTGAAGTTTTAAAGTGTTTACAGGACAGTTGTGAGACCAGCCATGGTGCATGATTTAGATGATAGGATAGGTAGAATAGAATAAATTAAAATAGAATAGGTAGAAGACTGGAGGCAGGGCTGGAGGTGGAGAAGTTAAAGATGCTGAGGTTCTCTTTAGGGGTAACTAGGATGGACAGGATCAGGAATGAGGTGAATAAATTGACAACACAGACAGCAAGGTTTGGAAAAAAGCTAGAAAAACTACATTGAGGTGGTTTGGACATGTTCAGAGAAGAGGAGAATGATGGATGCAGTGAGGGAGGACATGGAGGTAGTTGGAGTGAGAGTTGAGGATGCAGAGGACAGGGTGAGATGGAAATTGTTGACTCTCTGTGGGAGCAAGCTCACTTCACTGTACTTTTTTTCTACAAAAGGCGGGTGCTGCAGAACAGAGCTGATAACCAATAAAAGCTGCAATAAACCAGCTTCCTCAATAATTAAATGATTTTAAAGTAAAATATATTTTTAAATCATGAACTAATATTTTGAATTACAAAAGGCATTCACTCAAAAAGTATTTTGCTATTCGAAAAGTGTGCTTGTTTGTCCAAAAGATCGTGAAACTTTCTTCAGACTTCACGCTTTCAGGAGTGACAACTGGGGCTGGTCTGTTGTTGTTGTTGTGTTTGTGTGTGTTTCTTGTTACCTCTTTTGTGCTGTTCCTTGATTGTTTTCATTCACCCAGCCTCACATAGCAGTCTGATTGGCACAGAGTCCCCTGATGGCTCACTAAGCACATGGTTGGATTATGTGTGTACTATTGTTTATTCGCCTTATTGTTTGTGTCTATTTCCTCAGACTGTGTGTGTTTTCTTCTAGCCCTAACTACAGCCAATTCCTGCGAGAGGCCAGCAGACAGATGTTATAGGAGAGAATTTGATCATCTGTCTCTGTTCAAACATGTTTGTCCTGTGTATTGTCTTTTGGAAAGTGTTTTTTTTTCACTCTCTTCAGAGGGGGGTCAAACTAATTTCACACACTGGAAACCCTGCAGCATCCTGACAGATCTTTGATGAGACCAACTTTTCCCCAGGTTCCAATGCGCAGGTGGAGGTTTGCCAGATCATGGTTGTTAAACCCCTCCAGCAACCTAGTTTAACTATGATCCTGTGATTGATGTGTTTCCGACACCTGCAGTACTTTTTTCAAAGCCTTTGCAACAAAGTGAAAGGTTTACGTAGCCGCTGCAATGGAAAGTTTTTATTACTTTCCTGTGTAAACTACAGGATGAAAACACACAGGCTCTTCAATGTCAAAACTGAATGAAAGGCACTTCACTCCTGTACAAAGCCAAAAATATTTCCTATAGTGATATGTTTCCTTTTTGTATTCACCACCTACTTGTCTTTGGTCTTCTTAAGGGACTGGACATTTCTTTGTTTTGTATACTATCCGTTACTACAATGTTCCCCAAAACCTTTTTGCGCCACAGACCAGTTAAATGTCTTGTACTATTTTCACAAACCTGGTTGTTAAGTTGTGGCAGATGATTACCTCTCAATTAAATTAAATGCAGTGCACATACGCTATAACATTCTGCTACCAGATCAGTATAAAAAGTTAGAATCATGTATCAATGACTCTGTGTCATTTTGAGTTTATTGTTGTCTTCAAAATATTTCCTAATCAAATCTATATTTGATTAGTAAATTTTTTTTCATTATTGATGATGGAATCGTAGCCATTTTATTGTCAGGTTATTTTGTTGATATGGATTAAGTGTAAGTAATAGTCAGATGGGGCCAAAAGGAAACTATTATTTCTCTGCAGCCCGGCACCAATTCACCCAAGGACCGGTACCGGTCCCCGGCGCGGTGTTTGGGACCACTGATTTACTACATTAACCCATAAACAGCTAATGTACTATAGATTCAAAGTGTCAAATTAGTCCTAATCTTGGCAGCCATGTTAATTTATTCATGAATTCAGACTAAATTCTAATTTTGTCTTGATCTCTACTCCGTCAACAGATCTCTTTAGATTTTAATTAAGTTTAATTTATTGAGCACATGAGTGTTAATAATTTCCCTTAAGTGTTATATTATTTAATAATGTATACATAGGCATACATAATGTGCCTATGACACAGAATGACATACATAGTATGTCTCTTGTCAACAAGAGGCTTTGATAAAGTTAATAACTTTGCCAGATTAATTAATATATTGATCTTTCTGTCTACTTTCCCATTTTTCAATGTTCAGTCTGCTTTTTTCACTTTCCATAAGTAAATATTAGGATAATGTGCATGCAGATAAAACCTCAAATTTATTTTTGTTTGATATGGTTGCTTAACACATTATGATTCCGGTGTGTTTAAGACGTTTATTTGACCTATCAGGCTTGTTTTGCTCACACTGTTTCCCAAATTCTACTGAATATTCCTGCTGTTTATTCTTCCAAAATTAGCTATGATTAGATCCCTTGTAGTATGACCTCATTTTGGTCAGCAAACAAACATAGCTGACTGTCTCTGCCAGTTTACATACCAAATCAGTGCTGATTGGACTGTTAATGCCATATTTTATCATCATTTATTTTATATTAGTTGTCTAATGCATTAGACATCAGACTTAGTAGTATTTGTGTATGGCAGGACGGTCGTGTTCTGATTAAGGAACACTTACTACTCAGCACACATGATTGTTACCACAAAAAATAAAACTGATTGGTTCATACTGATAAAATTATTTATAAGTATGTCCCCATCTCTGCATCTGTTCACAAGTTTACCAAGTAGGCATCTGTTCTGCGCATGAACATTAACATGTGGCCTACATAGCTCTAAAGCCCAGGTGTCAAACTCAAGTCTTGGGGCCCAATCTGGCCCACACTGTGATTTTATTTGGCCCTCAAGATCATATCAAATATGTACTAGAGTTAGACCACCAGTATATAGGCCTTATATACTGGCAGGATTTGTAGTTGTAGTGCATGGTCATTTATTCACGGGCAGCACTTCAACACAGACAAACCAGGCAGTTGCTTGGGGCTTAGGCCACTAGGGGGGCGGTCGAAATTGTTTTTGCTGCGGGCACTAAGGTGGGGGCCCCAGCGATTATCTTGCTAAGAGACCCTAGCCCTGTCCCTGCATTTAATATCTGGAGAAGGGGAAATACAGTTTATTTTTCAATAAATGTTGGCCCGTGATTTCATGCCAGTTTTAAAGAACCCCTGATGTAAAGAAATCGATTTCAGAGGCTTCAAGCGCCTGCTTGGTTTCAAGCATCACCTTCAACAACTTCCTACACTCCTTGGTCACAGCAGCTTGTTGGCTAAGAAAATAAATGGTGAACATAATGACTAGCACTAGGAAACAGCCGAGTCTTTTGCCTCCAGACAGATACACTACCTCAAGTGTCTGTGCGTATGTTTATGCTGCGAGCAATGACTGACATTAGAAAAGGCAAAACTCCTTCCTCCTCCTCTTCCTTTCCAATCCCTTCATTGCCCGTAGGTGGGGCTCTGGGGTTTATTAGACCAGCAGAACTAGTCCTTGTCCTTCTCTTTTCCCACATGCGAGATGTGTGTGTGTGTGTGTAAGCTCATGTGCTCCAATCCTTCCACCATGCGGTCAAGTCACAATTGCTAATCAAGGCTGCGGGCCCTGCCTGGAGACACAGAGGAGGGAGCGAATGAGCAAGTGCTTTTCTTTGTCCTCATCAGTGAAGCAGAGATAAAGACGAGTGACGGGACGGATGGTTGGAGATGAGAGGACAGAAGCTGTGGGATTAACAGAGGATGAGTCTGTGCTCCGGCTCCGTGATGAGCTTTTAACTGTCCTCTGTGGCATGACACCATGTAGACCCCGTTTTTCCCCTTGTCCCTTTCTCACCTATTCTTTGAGTTGGCACTGTAGGAAGTGGGTGTATTTTTAAAAATGACCTCTGTGATTCTCAGTCATGCTGTTCTTATGCACGCTTCCCTTATCTGAACCTCTTTTCTTTTCCCACTCACTTTTGGACTGCTATCTTTCCTTGAGATAATGAATATTTGAAAGATGAGGAGAGAGTCTAAACCCCAGCGTTATTGCCCAAAGCACAATGAGTCTCATGGGACGTACGTCTGTAAGAATTTATCCCACATTTTAATTGAGAAAAGGAGCTGGCTACTTTTTCAGCTATACTACGTTGCTCATGTAAACACTTGAGGTTCTGAAAATTATTGTATTGATATCCAATTTATTAAAAACTTGAGAAGATATTGCTTTCATTTTATTATAATGAATGTCAAGAACTTCTTTAGCATTTTGGGTTTAACTTAAAAAATCTTTACTGACCTAGAGCAGACAGAAGACCAGATGATTAATTGAAAAACTGGTTTACTTGATTTAAAGACAAACTACAAACAACTTGTTGTTTTTCAAAAATAGTTGCCAACTAATTTAGTCATCAATAGTCATTGATTACTTGGTTGGCTGCCAGCACTGTGAGGAGTTCATAATATGTAACAGACTTGACCTTACTCCTGGCTTCTGACCAAATTAAATATCAATCAGCAAAAATTTGCATTCATTCTAAAAGAATGAACACAACATTTATTTTTCAAAATGTCAGTTTAACCTATTTACTAAAAAACAAGATATTACTTTCTTCTTTCCCTTTTTTTTCTTTTTCTTGTTAGGGGTTGCCACAGCAAGGCAACAATTTCCATCTCACTCTGTCCTGGGTCCTCACCCTGCCACAGCAAATTAATGTTTTCCATCTCATCCTGTCCTCTGTATCCTCAACTTCAACTCCAACCACCTCCATGTCCTCCCTCACTGCATCCATCAATCTCCTCTTTGTTTCCTACCTGGTAGCTCCATCTCTAGGATAATTCATCTACCAATGTATCCTCTGTCCCTCCACTTGTCAGAACCATCTCAATCTGGCTTCTCTAGCTTTTTCTCCAAACCTTCCTGACTGTGTTGTCCCTCTAATCACCTCATTCCTGATCCTGTCCATCCTTGTCTCTCCTAAAGAGTATCTCAGCATCTTTAACTCCTCCAGCTCAGCCTCCTGTTTTCTACCTATTCTTAGTGTCTCTAATCAAGATGTTACTTTAAAAACTAATATTATTTGTATCTGTGACACCCAAACCCACAGACCTGCAGTTCGCACATGTCAAATCATGCTTTTAAATAACAAAGCTTGTCATTTTCAAACTTGTTAAATGTAGTTCATTCTATTCCCCACAGAGGGAGCCCTGTATATAAATGCTATTGCAGTGTCAAGGACATGCACGCAGTGAATAACAAACACAAGTGTGTTAAAGAAAGAACACTTACAAACTCTGTGAATCACTGAGTGTTGGCTTTAGTCAAACACACACTGTTGGGAAAAAAGACAAGTTTTTGAGTTAAACGTTGAGCCTTTTTGTTCTGCTCTGTTTCCACGTTTCTTATTCAAGGCTCAGGTGTTGTGCCTGTGTCCCAAGGTCACATGCTCATCATCTCTGTCCTCCAAACTCCTCTCTATCTCTCTCCCTTTTATTTGCTTCCTTATCGGCTCGGTTTTCGCTCCTTTTATTTGCTCTTGCTGCTTTTGATTTGATTAGCGTCTCTCCTTTAAACTTCCCAGCTCTTCAGCTCTCCCCTGCTCCCTGTGTCTCTCCTCCTTGTAATTAGCCAGTGTAATTGCTGTAGTAAATCTTTTCTGCTGTTCCAAGGAGACTGGCTGATATAGGACTGATTTAATAAGCACCCCATACCAGCTTACCTCTGTGTGTGTGTGTGTGAGTGTGTGTATATACACACAAGTGAGGGTCTTGTTGTGTCCTCTGTTATTTGCTATGGGGATTTATAGTCTGTTTGTGTAGTTTCAGCAAGTGCAAATTCAAGTTCAAGGTAATGCCGTGTCGATGTGGCGACTGTGGGGCACCTTATCAGTAATGCAGGCAGCATACAGTGTGTTGGGTTTGTGTGTGTGTGTGTCTCGTCAGTAATGGCATTACGTGCCGTGAGTGCGTCATTGCCAAAGACCTTCATGGCCAGAAGAGCAGAGGGAGGTCAGAGTGGCCCAGGGAGGGTAGGGCTGGCACGTACAGACCAACTGTTTCCATCCCATATCAGATATTTCCCCTTGAAACATCACTCCATTCACTGTTTCCTGCTACATCAGCCCTTGGTCCTATTTACTATCACACACAAGTCTGAAACTATAATTTCACAAAATAACCTGACGCACAAAAACATTATACGTTCTTACTCACACGCACGAAGACTAATTGTTATTGTACCAAGCCACATATATTTGATGGCCCTGTGTCCTCTAGCTGCAGTACATCATTTGCACCAGTGGAGGGCACTGTGACTCCACGTATAAAAAGTACACTTCACACGGCAGAATCACTTGTGCCTCCTGTAGTTAGTTTGAAAATTAAATTAAACACCAAGTTATGTTTTTTTTATTCTGGAATGTTTAATTCTATTAAAAATTTAAAACAGTTTAACTGCCTGAATCAAAATGAACCCATTTTGCCAATAACTGACTGAATTGTCACTAGATAATGTAATAAAACTAGGACATTTCCATAATAGAAATTATCTTTTAAATAATATTTTTAAATCATCTTCCATTCTTTCAAAAATTACTAGTTAATAATTGAAAAATATACTTACCAAGTTCCTATCATTGAATAAAAATATAATCATTTAACAATCAGCTAATAATATGGTCCTAATAATTGATGAGTGTAGAAAAAAAATCCAATATTTCTAGGAATTATACCTGCATATTCTCTAAATAACATGAACATTTGGGGGATTATTTGTAATAAAATAATAATTTTAGTTAAATTCACTTGCAGTTGCACCTCTCATACACCAGGGGTGCGCAAGGGAGCAGGTCCTAGCCCCTCCCATTTGCCCTCCCCTCTAGACAACAGCCCTCCCATGTCCTGCCCCCGTCTCCCCTCCTCTCTGCCCCACCCTGCCATCTGGTCCTTTTCACATGCACGCGCACGCACACACAGTCGGGATCTTTTCTTCTCATTTCCTTTCACAGTGAAAAACAGGATGAAGGGGCTCTTTCAGAGCAGGGTTACCGTGGAAACTCCCTTATTCTCCTTCTGTCAAAATCACTCACATTGTGACACACATTTTCACTGACAGAATGTTGGACATTTAAAGTTTAAAGGGACCAAAGCTACAGCTGTCCTTCTGTCTGCCATAGTTGTGGCCTGCTGTTTACTTTAGACAAAGAACGTGATGCTCTCCTAACTTTTTTACTTTTCTGAAATGAACTCTTTGTATCTTTAAAGTTTATTAAATTTCCCTGATAGACTTTTCATCTTTGTTGATGTTAAAACCTGGCAGAACATTTTGTTTGTGTTCTCTCCTCCTCTTCAGCAAACTCAGCAAGTTTATTCTAATGAACTGCTCTCCCCCACAAAAACCGATGTTGAAACCGTACACCACCTCCCATGTCCCAGTCTGGATAAACTCTGAGACTGGAATGTTGAATGGAAAAAGTTAGTTTACAGTTATATAAAACTAAAGTTTTGCCTTGCTTTCTTCTCTTTCACCACCAGAGGGCCTCTTTAGAACTCTCCCCGCACACACACACGCAGATGTACAATAGAGAACACCATCTGAAAGCTGTTAGTGTGTTAAAAATAAACTGTTGCTTCCCATAAGCATGGTCTGGTAATGACAACATAGAAAAGGATGAATGAAAAGGAGAGGAGTTTTAACAGAACTCTGTGTGAAGGAGTCATGAGTCCAGTCTTTACTTTTCTTTCTGTTCTTTTTACTCTCATATCCTCAAGCCCTGTCCATATTCTCCCTCATACTTTTTCTCCTTTTAAGGAGAGAGGGAACAAGAGGATGAGGCTCTGGAAGGGGGGCTGGTGGAAGGGGGGGCTCTCAGGTCTGCTGACTGATAAACAGAGTTTTCTTTGTGCATACAGTCACACGCTGATGATACACTTGGTTACATATTGACAGAGACCTCAGCATGAGTTTGCCGTGCGTGATCGTACACTCCTTCCTTCCATCACTCTGACTTTTTTTCCACACTCCCCTGCTCCTTTTGTTTCCTCAACTAATTGGAAACATACTTTTGAGATGGAAGGAATGTATTTTTTCCCTCCATAACTTATGCTGGCACACACGTGCGCGTGCACGGACACACAAACTTTTTTCTTCCCCTCATCTTTTAGTGCCAGCAGCTGTTGGGTCAGCGGGTGGGGGGAGGTGTTCCAGGAAGAGCAGAGTCTGTGTGTGTGTGTTTGTGTTTGTGTGTGTGTGCGTGTGCATGTGTGGTCACAATGGGCTGGTAGTGATTTGTTCCCAGAAAATGTTCTTTCTTTGTGTGAGTGTAAGAAAAAACAGCCAGCGATTGAACTTGGATGTCAGTACTCCACATGTGTTCATGTACATCTGAGCTGTGCTGCCTGTCTGTCTGTATGTGTGTGCGCGCACGCACATGTGTCTCTTAGTGTCTGAGTGTGTGTGTGTGAGTCTAGTATAACTAATGTTCTGCCTCAGTCGCCTCCCCTCCTCCCCAACAATGACTCAGAGCAACGTGGTGAAATTCTCCATTGCGGCCACTAGAGGTGCCACGAGATCACAAATGAAATGAAGCCGGCTGTCCATGTGGAAAACCACGGAGCAGCCATTTTACACTCTGTACACCAGACCCCATTTTATGAATCATCCATGATGTCAACACAGCTCAGACTGATTTCATTGGTCAGAGAGCAACTGGCACAGTAGCTGCTCTTGTTCCCATTTTCCCATACACACACACACACAAACACACACAAGTCTTCATCTCTGACTGATACACACGGTGCCATGACCTAGTGACAGGGTGCTGCAGCATCACTGGGTCACTAAATCCCTGACTAACTGGATTGTTCCCACGTAAAGAGATTATGAATAATCCAGGTTAGATATCTATCAGCCTGTGCACATGTCTGTTTGTGGCAGCTACAGCTTCTTATTCAGTTACTTTACACCAGTGTCTCCCAACCTTTTTTGTGCCACAGACCAGTTAAGTGTCTCGTACTATTTTCATGGACAAGTGGTTAAGTTGTGGCAGATAAATACCCCTTGATAAAATTTAATTTCCGGTGTTCTGAAATATTTTCTTGCCTATAAAATCTTCCTACCTGGTATAACTAGGCAAGGGCACAACAAGGATTTTTCAAGTGCACAGAGCCTGTAATTTTCTGCTACCAGACCAGTATACAAGGTTAGAATACTTGTATCAATGACTCTGCATCATTTTGAGTTTATTGTTTTTGTCTTCACTGAGAAAACATATAGGGATGTTGCCTATACAGGAAACATTATTTCTCTGCGGCCAAACACCAATTCACCCACGGACCATACCGGTCCCCGGCCCAATGGTTTGGGACCACTGCTTTACACTGTGAATAAAAAAACTAACTTTTCTGTTTTTCTTTTCATTGCTACTGCTTTGTTTCGGATATTGTTTAACAAATTTACGCTGTTGACATCAGCCTCTCTTTTTGTCATATCCTGTTTATTTGTTAATACTTGTAAATGCAGAGTGTTTAATTCCCCTTCCAGTTGTGTTTTCCTTTCTTCACTGTTTTCCTGAAGGATATTCTTGTTGCTTTGTGTGGTGGTTCACTTCCTGTTACAGTTTCCTCTTCTCACTGTGGTTCATTGTTTGAGTGTTCGACACAGTAGTGTCATTGATTCAACAAAGAGATGAATAAATATGATTAAATCTTTATTGAATTAAAAAGAAGTCTGGTTAAACTTGAAAAAAATACACCTAAAAAAAAATCTACAGATGGTCCAGAACTGATGAGATATAATTTTATGGGAGTGTGGAGCTGAAGCTCATGGTGTCAAACAATGGGAACGATTGAAGCCCCAGTGAACTGGCTGTCTAAATGGAGCGATGTGGAGCTCATTAAGTGGCTCATGCCTGTTAGTTGAACTGAGAAGTCATTGGCCTCACATGTTGAGACAAAGCACTGTTTGACTGGACTTATGGAAGAATGGACAGACTGATGAGTAAGGCATCTGTGTGACTGCAGAGAACCCAGTAGACATGACCGAGCTTGAATGACTTGACTATTGCAGTGTTTGATAAAAGCATCAAGTAGAACATGTTTTTGCCATTTAACTAATAAGTTTCATTAAACATGTGTCCATCACTAAAACATCCAACTTATCGTCTGCATTGTTTTCCACATTTGTGTTGTTTACTTGCCATTAAGTCATTCGCCATTTCCCGCTCTTTTACATTAACACTATCCTTCCTTGTTTCTTCTCCTCCTCAGCCAAAAAGGAGCAGGGTGGTGAAGATGACAAGAAGCAGATGCAAAAGAAGAAGGTGAAAGAAGTCAAACTTCTCGATCCCAAGTCTGCACAGAACCTCTGTAAGCACACACTGCATATATGACAGCACATGGGTACACTCATTGTACTTCACAGTTCCTGTATTTTCAAAAATGTTCATTTAATTGTGTTAAATTGCAGCCATTTTCCTGGGATCTTTCCGTCTTCCCTATGAGGAGATCAAGAATGCCGTCCTAGAGGTCAATGAAAAAATCCTGACTGAGTCAATGGTGCAGGTAAAGAGCATGGGATTAATCAAAATATAATGTGTCCTCAACAGTATGATCTTTAATTACTCAATGTAGGTTAATCAGTGACTTCAACTATCCCTTTAGATGGTCTAATGCAGGGGTCTCAAACTCGAATAAGTTGAGAGCCAACTCCCACTATGATTTCACCAAAGAGCCGCATCAGCTTTCAGTGTTCAATACTAAAAAATTGTAATAAACAATAATAAAGAAAAGAGAACTATGGGATTTGCCATTAAAATGTGGAGAATAAATCTATAAAATATTATTATAGATTCAACTTTCACATCAAGGTGTGGGGTGCAAAATATTGTTCTAAAGGCCGTGAGTTTGAAACCCCTGGTCTAATATCTATTACACTCCTTGGTCTTTTTTTTTTACTTTTACTACAGAGGACACCCTGTTTTATGTCTTAGAAGTAAAAGTTAGCAAAACACAAGTCAATACCAACTGTGCTCATCCATCTAAAAAAACCTAACATCAAACAGATGCTGGGAGCCCAACCACAGTGAGAGATGAAAAAGATATGACAAGCTTTATCTTCTAATGAAGTCTGATGTCATGCAGAGAAAACATCAGACCTCGTTTTAAAAATGAAACGAGGTCTGTGTGCACCCTTAGATTTATTTAGTTGCAACGTTGTTTAATTTTTATATATATACATGTATAAAATATAAGATAATCTGGCTCATAATTTATTTCTGTATAATAATCTTTGTTTTCTTTTCTCCCCTTTTCTGTCTCATAGAACCTGATAAAACAGTTACCAGGGGAAGACATTCTGAATGTCCTTGGAGATATGAAGGATGAATATGATGACATGGCAGAGTGTGAACAGTTTGGAGTAGTGGTGAGAAGTTACACATGAACTTAACACTTAAAAATACTTTTATTTTATAAAACAACTACTAACACTCAAAAATACTCACATTATTTGTTTTTGTTGGACATGACAAAAAAAGCCAAGACAAACTAACCATGAATAATGTATAGGACTGATCCCAGCCACTATTACTATATTAAGTACAGATCATTATCATGCTGCTGAACACTTGCAGCTTTGTTTAACAGTGGTTGATATTATTACTGGATGAAATCCCCTTCACATGTTGCGGGGGCAACCACACAATGTGGCAACAAAGATGCCAGTCATAGTTCTCACATCACACCCTCTACTTCCTGCAGATGTCCACTGTGAAGCAGCTGACGCCAAGGCTCCAGGCCATCGTGTTTAAGCTGCAGTTTGAGGAGCAGCTGAATAACATCAAGCCAGATGTGGTGTCCGTCACTGCAGCTTGCGAAGAGCTACGACAGAGCAAGAAATTTTCCACTCTGCTCCAAATCATCCTCTTGGTTGGAAACTTCATGAATTCCGGGTCTCGGAATGGAAAGGCTTTTGGCTTCTCAATATCGTACCTATGCAAGGTATTAACTAGATGTACATATTGTGAAGACAAAGCAATAACCACAAAATTTGTTTCTACTTATTTTTCAGCTGCATGTAACTTTATGTGCCATGGTTATAGGACAATTCTATGTCCTTCTTTATCTATAAGCTCTAGTGTAATCATGCTGAGAAAATAAGAAGTATACTAGCTGTAGTGCAAATTATTCTAACTAAATTGGGAATTATAAACAAATACGTGGATACTTGTTTCTTTGCTTTCGGGGGCTCAAAGAGATGGGCCAAAACCACTTAGTTAGATTGATACCTTCATAATGTATCTCTATAAATATTTAAGAATGACCTGAAGTTAACAGCTATAAACATCACCAATTAACCAAACATGTCCCATCTTGTTTTTACAAGTAATCATTAATTTTGTAGACAAAAACAAAATAATCATTAGATGTAAGTTTTATATAAACAAAGATTTTGGCAGTAGCATGTCAAATTAATCAGAACAAGCAAAAAGTTTAATTATCAAAAGCATTTTAGACACATTGAAAATGACTGATTATGGGACAATTTTTGTGTTTTTTGATACCTTTAAATGAAAATCTTTGACACATCTTTGATAGCGAAGAGACACACCTGCCCAGATTAGACTGACTAAATCAGGGGTCTGAAATTCAATTAAGTTGAGACCCACCACCCACACTATCATTTCACCAGAGGGCCAGTCAGCGTCAGATTTCAGTGAAGGAAATTGGATTAAAAAATCAGTTTCCCATAGAGTCTTTGTAATACAACACAGAACCAGAAGGATTCTGTGGATCAAGGTTTTGAAAACTATAGGATTTACCTTAAAATGTGGAGAACAAATCTATAAAATATTATTATAAAATCAATGTTTACATCAAGGTGGGGGCCACAAAATATCATTCTACAGGCCGCAAATGGCCCACGGGTCGTGGGTTTGTGACCCCTGGACTAAATAATTGATTGCCTCCTGGCCAACCTTTTTAACTGGTACTTTTACCCTTTAGCTTCGTGACACCAAATCAGCTGATCAGAAGCAGACCCTCCTCCACTTCCTGGCTGATGTGTGCCAGGAGCAGTATCCTGACATTATGGGCTTTCCAGATGAGCTCATCCATGTGGAAAAGGCCAGCAGAGGTACACGTGACGTCCGACTGACCTCAATAACATTGTCACCTTTCAGTGACTGATCCACATCCATTGTCTATGGAGTCAATGTTACACTACATGCAGTTTCATTCAATTCACAATTGTGCTTGTAGGTCTGTGTGTAAGAGAAGAATATAAGAGGTATAATTGATATTTCACATCCTTACTTTCCTCTCATATCTCCCACAGTGTCTGCAGAGACAATTCAGAAGAATCTGGAACTAATGAGTCGCCAGATCAAGAACCTGGAGAAGGACATTGAGAAGTTCCCAGCTCCACAGAGTGAAAAAGACCTGTTTGTGGAAAAGATGTCTATATCCTCATATTGTCAAATGGTTAACTTAATGTTTTGATGAAAAATCCAGTGTTATATCTATATCTATTTCCTTAACACTTACTTCACAGTTTTGTAGTCAGTGCCCGTGAGCAGTATGAGAAGCTGGATCTCATGCATAAAAACATGGAGAAGCAATATGTAGACCTGGGGGAATATTTTGTATTTGATCCCAAAAAAATCTCTGTGGAGGAATTGTTTGGAGACCTGAACACTTTCAAAAACATGTTCCAGGTGAGTGGGTCATGTTTGGGTCGTGTTTGTGTGTGTGAATAAAAAAACTATTGAATCCTCTTAGTGAAAACAAGGAGATGAGGTTTGTTTTCAACAGGGACGTGGTTCCATGCCACATTGTCAAAGTTCTATAGGCGAATAAAAAGATGAAACCATGTCCATTCAGAGTGGGAGAAGAGCAGCAGTCTGTCCACCTGTGGTGTGGTGTAGACATCACAGTGAAAGAGAATGACCTGAGCTTATTGTCAGTTAAAACATACACAGCTCTAGATTTTCCCTTTGGGACAGCTCAAATAAAAGAAACGTGTTTTACCAGTTACCCTTGAAAACCGCCACCCACTGAGTTTTAGGGTTTGTTGACATATTAAAAATCCAACGGATCTTTTTGAACTTGTCATAATCCCTCGCATTATCCTCTCAACACTGTTAAAATGTCCAAACTTGTCTCGTCTCAATTCCTTTAACAGCAAGCAGTGAAGGAGAATCAGAAGAGGAAGGAGTCTGAAGAGAAGATCAAGAGGGCTAAGCTGGCAAGAGAAAAGGCAGAGAAGGAGAAGGAAGAGAAACAGAAAAGGGCTCAGCTCCTTGACATCAACGCAGGTCACAATTGTTCCTCGTTATTTCATTACCACTATTTAAATGTGAGAGGTTGAGAAAAAAAGAAAAACCACAAACAGCCACTGTCTTCAATTTTGTATTTCCCTCGGACTCCAGTTGGGGGCACTCAAAGTCCATGCTTTTTCTATGTCTTTATGAGTGTGTCACTGTAAGCAGCACATCAACGTTTATAGACTGCAGTTAATCCAGTGTTAATGACCCGTGTTTTGAAGTAAACAAGTAACAGTGAAGTGATGATGTGGGAGGATGGAAAGACAAATGTTAAAATGCTCAACCTTGTTTACACTGTATCGGGTGTAAAGAGGATTTTCCCCCACAGACATTGACAAAAATAAGTCACTTTATCACCTTCTAACATGCCTCCTTAGCACGTTCTTCATATTAATTGTTTACACCAAGTTCTCCAGTGCAGACACGCATTTATGGTCAGGCACTTTCCCCCTCTTCTTAGTCTATGACCTACTTACAGCACATTCCTCCTTCTTTTTTGGCTCCAGTTGGATTCTCTTGGGGTTACACACTCAAAATTTTCTTCAGCCACACATCTCTTTATTATGTGTGTATGTGACTGGCTTTGCGGGTTAAGAGTTGTATAAGATCTGCAAAGTTTGTATAAAGGTCCTCCTGGCCTTTCTTCTCATTTTTCCATGTTCCAGCTGGCTTCTGCTCCTCTTTTTTCCTCACTTTTGTTCCACATCTCCCTCTCCTTCTTTTCACCCTTTTACCCACTTTATCTGCCGTGCATTTAAAGCGCACTTAAAGACACAGCACTTCAGTTGCACTATTTTGTTTCAGTCTCAAAGCATATGTTTTATGATGGAAAGTGAGATTTTCATCTCCAGTGTCTCATGCCGGAACATAATAGTGCTTCAAAGTTTGTCTGTGTTCCTGTGTGTCCGTGTGCGTGTGTGAGGGACCCAGATCATTTACATACAGGTGGTAAATTTCACTGCCACTGCTGCCCGGAGCCATGCTAGACTTTCTCTATTTAAACAACACTACCACACCAATCTGACCGACACACACCTGTTCTTTGTTCAGTATTTGTTTATGACCCTCATGCTGGATGTTTTTACACAGGGGCCGCTTTCAGCCGCTGTGTCCTTCACACGCTGACATGTTAATGCTTCCCCTTTTCTCACACGCACACACACACACACACACACATTACTCTGTTATCTTATAAATTCTTGGAATATATAGACAAAATGTCCCATGTGTTAGTTAAACCCTGCGAGGTCAGAGCTTGTTTGTGGTCTGTGGCCTTGTCATTCCTCAGTGAATTACACAGACAAAGAGACACTCAGACAACAGGACATGTGCCTGTTACCATGTGATGGTGGAGATTTAAATAGCTTTTATATGAAGGTGATGCTTTGAAGTCTATTAGTTGATGTGAGACTGATTAAAAGTCCTTTTTTTAGGTCATAGATTTGAGTCCCTCATCTCAGCTACATTCAGAATCGCAAATCCACAGTCTGTGTGGCAAAGTAGGCGTTTGCTTTTATTTAAAGCACCCTTTGGTGTTTACTATCATTAATAAATAAATAATTCATCCCTGTGTCCTACATTTTCTCTGGACCGATGCCAGAGCTGCGCAGAGATGTACTATTCTCTCTATCCGCAGCTAGGTGTCAGTATAGTCTACAAAAGAAGTCTAAGCCTCGCCCTCTCTGCGCCTGTGGTCAAGGGCGTGTGCATGCGTCGTGATTTTCCCTTTTGCAGTTGCTGGTATGGGAACTACCGGTAGGAGCGCTAGTGCTCCATCCAAAGAGCAAGTGGGAGAGCAGTGTGGGGGATGGTAGGAGAAAAGGCAGGAATAGTAGGGCAGCAGATGCTCTCCCGGGAATTAGACTGTGTTTATGCTTTTAGAGGACAAGAGGAGAAACACGTGGTTCCACAGGCAGACATTTTACTTCAGGCGATTCATAGTCCAGTGGTGAAACGTTGTAAGCATTTGTTTTTACAGGGATAATATAGAAGCATCATTGTCTGTGCAATATTTTATCTGCTCTTTTTAAAGGAATACCAAGAATGAAAGACACAGAAGTAAATAAACAAAGAAAAAAATGGAAGAAACTATAAATTTTTATAATAACACACTTGTATATCAAAAAGGTTACAGTATAAAGGCAAGAAAAGTCATTGAGTGGAATGAAAACACAAAAATAAAAATAACAATACCTAAACATAAACAGTACAAAAGCATTTTTTCACAGTAATGGAAACTGAAGCCGGAACTATGTATAAATGCATGTAAACAAACCCATTTATATTGTTATCATTTTGTCAAAATCAGTGACTGACAAAGGCTTTTTAAAGAACATAGTTTTTCGTTCCCCACCTGAATGGAAATAGCAGAACTGTATGTATATTGTCAAAACACAGGCCTGCGACTGGTGTTTATTAATTTAGTAGTTTGCTCCACCTAGAATCATGTCTCAAACTCGCAGCCCGCGGGCCATTTGCAGCCCGTTTAACGATATTTTGTGGCCCCCACCTTGATGTGAAAGTTGAATTCATAATAATATTTTATAAATTTGTTCTCCACATGTTATGGTAAATCCTATAGTTCTCAGGACCCTGATTCTCAGTCTTTTTCTGGGTCAGTGTCGTATTACACTGAATCTATGGGAAAATTATTTTTGTTCTTTTGTATTGAACACTGAAAGCTGATGTGACCTTTCAGTGAAATGATGGTGCGGGTAGTGGCCCTTTAACTTATTTAAGTTTGAGACTCCTGATCTAGAATGAGTGTGTTTCATACAGGTTTCTGTCAGGCTTGGATCCCTTTACTGCCTCCCTTCCTTTAGACAAATATTCTGATTGTCTCTATACTTGTACTCATGTTTTAAGCATGTGATTAGTTAAGGTGGAATATGCCATAGATTGATTGACTTTAAGCAACGTGCGTGGCCTACATTTTTGTGTAGTTGCAACAAATGGACAGAGAGGGGTGTACGTGAGCTGCACATGGATTTGTGCGTTTGCAGAGACTGTCTCTGACGTGACAGAGGAAACCATTGGCCATCTGCTTCCTGGCTTACACCAAGATTAAATATTCTCTCTGTCTCTCTCTCTTCTCCTGTGTAACTTAAACCCGGCGTTTTGGGGGCTGGAGTTGACGCCATAAACCTTTAACCCCACTGCCCCCTGTTCCAGACCCCTCACTGTGTGTCTTCAGTCTCAAATAGAAATAATTAAAACCATCTGCCTGAGTGCTGAGTTGAGCTGCTGACGCCTGCCCACAGAAGAGTCATGACAACTAGGGCTCTGGAACACACAGAAGCTTTTCAAGTGGAGTGTCCCTTCCCACCACTTGGAGCCCTCCTTCTTTTTAATTTAACACCACCACTCAGTGAAGATGTGCAGAGAATCCTGATGCAAACCATACATCAAGTTGCACAAACCAAGTCTCTATGCACACACTGGTTTCTCTTTTTTGTAATCTGAGCCACAAAACTTTTTTTTTTCCCCAAGACCAGATTGATGGTTTTTACAGAACTGGTGTGTTTGTGGATCCAGAGGTTTCCTTTCTAGTTCACTTTTAAGCCCACAGCGGTCTCAGTGGCAAAGCTGGGTCACTGGTTATCTGGGTTAATACTACCAATTTTACCAGGTGTCCACATGACTTACCGAAGTACCTTTTCTGTGTGTGTGTGTGTTTTGTCATCTGTAAAAGAAAAAGCATCTCTCCAGCTTTTAAAAAACAATGTACATAAAACCTCATGCACCTCTCAGGCGACTAAGAAATCAATATTATTATTTTTATTCTGATGAAACAATATTGTTTTGTATTTACACTGCTAGAATATCTAAATATATATATTGTGCTCTTTACAGAGGGTGATGAAACTGGTATCATGGATGGCCTGTTAGAGGCACTGCAGTCCGGCGCTGCTTTCAGGAGAAAACGAGGACCACGGCAAGCAGGTACACACACTATTTCCCTGTGTCATGTCTCACATTCAACTCCCTTACTTTAAGTTATTCTTACTCAAAATTGTGGCTATGTGCAACCACATGAAGAACATGAGACTGATTCATTCCATTTTTTTTTAAGTCTCACTTGCATTTGGTTTGTGTCTCACCAAGCCCAATGCCACTAATGGCTGGTATGACAACAAAAGTCAAGTGCGGGTGCCAACGGTCCTGTGGGCAGCATGATATTCTGTCTAAGGGCAAGTGAGAGGGTGTGGTTGCTGACTGAAAAAGTCTGGCCAGAATTACAGGAAAAAACTCAAAAGGCGATGTTGCCCTTTACGGGCCTATTGTTTGTTTTATCTTTCTTTTTAAGTGTCGATGTTATCCTGTAGGTCTGTGACAACACTCTCACAAAACAATTGTTTTGAATGATATATATGTAACAGTAACAGAACAGTGGTTTTGTTTGTGAGAGAAATTCTTCTTTCGTTTTGTACATTTTTTGTGTTTTTTTTTTTTTTTTTAGTTCAAAGAGTCCCAAATTACAGGAGCTCTAACGTCCCGTTTGTTTAACTTTCTCTGTGTTGACCAGGATCAAGACTTTTTTCACAGCATTTAGCAGAACAGGTGTGTGTGAGAACACACTTCTGAGCACAGCTGCATCCTGTATTGATTTTCAGCTAGTCTGTAAGAATGTATTCCAGTTACCATAATTTTATTTTATCGCTCTTCTCACCAGTGACTTGTGACTTTTAATGAAACAGCATTTGTTACATTTTCCGTCTTATATTCTGGAAACTTTGAAGTTCTCTTTATGGGTGAGACAAGGATGGACAGGATCAGAAATTAGGTGATTAGAGGGGCAACACAGACAGGAAGGTTTGGAGGAAAAGCTAGAGAAGACAGATTGAGATGGTTTGGACATGTTCAGAGGAGGGACAGTGGATACATTGGTGAAAGAATGATTCTAGAGATGGAGCTACCAGGATAGAGCTACCAGGAGATTGATGGATGCAGTGAGGAAGGACATGGAGGTAGTTGGAGTCAAAGTTGAAGATACAGAGGACAGGGGGAGATGGAAATTGTTGACTCACTGTGGCAACCCTTGAAAAAGGGACAAGCTGAAATGAGAAGAAAGAATTCTGGTAATACAGAAACAGCGGGCATTAGTAAAATGTCACATGTCCTTTGTGTTGCTTCCATTGTGTGTAACACACAGCCGGCCATTAACTCATGCGGAACCACGTGAGCAGCACATGGTCCGGTCTCTATTAGAACACTGAGAAAAAAGAGTAAAAGAAAGTGTGTGTGTGTGTGTGTTTTAACGACATACACATGTGTGGCTTCTTCACACATAAGAAACTTTTGGGTAAAAGTGTGTGCTACATAACTCTCTGACAATAGAAACCAGATGTGAAGCAGTGATTGAGAGGAAAAAAAGTCACAGAGGAGACGCTTTGGTCCGCTTCCTTCCTCTTTCTTTCCATTTTGTATTTTTTCCTTGCTTCCTTCCTTTATCTTTTGGGGTTTTTTTGTGTCACAAATTTAGATACAAAATGTAAAATAGTGGGTGTGCCTAAGTTGAGCCAAGTTAAATAAAGAAGTGGGGCCCACTGGAGGGCTCTGCCGGTCACCCGTACTGTTTGGCCTCTTCACACTCCTCTTACAGGAAATACCTGAGTGTGCATGTGTGAGTAGTGTGTGCGCGTATGAGTCAAAACAAAAAATGTGCAAGCCAGCCTCCCCTGCACATACTGGTCTCTGGTAGGAAAGACTAAATGGTCATACTGTATGTATCACATTTCTGCTCAGTTCCTCCTCCTCCTCCTCCCCCTCTATAGTCTTATTTCTCCCAGACATTTATGATTCATTTCTAGGACAAAGTTTTCTGTTTTCTGCAGCTCATGGAAAGGTTGTGAAACTACTTCATGTCTTGGGCAATCCAAAGTGTGATAACTTTTAAGAAAAACTGCTTTAAGCCTTTAAAGCTTTGTTCCCCACTTTGCCGGGAAGAACCTTAAGTCTTTCAACCACACAACAGGAGGGTGTGTTTATGTTTGTGTCAGTGTATGCCCTTGTTTGCATGGTTGCCAGAGTTACACATCTCAATTAGGCAAAGCAGAAGTGGGAGGAGGCACATCCTGACTTTAGCTTCACTTATACACATTAAAGCCACACTGCTGTGGCTATAATCAGCTGAGGAAAAAACATGCTGCCCTTGTTCTCATGGGGAGTATATTCAGTCCTTCTCCAGTGATGTGAACAACCACTAGATGCTATCTTTTCTTTCTTCAGCCTATGTATACATAGCCTATGAAAGTTAAAATTAAGTCATCCTGAATCAGACGACCATTTTTCTTGATTAGGGTCACAGCCTGTTAACAGGGTGATGATTGGTCCTGAAGGCACCCCAGTTTAGTCACAACCGTAGCCATCAGCTGAAATGGGTCAGAGCTGACTGATCGCCTTGATAGGGTTGACCCATTAAAACCAGCAGAAAATCAGGTCAGTTACAGCACACTGAACTGAACAGGTCAAAGTGTTATAAACAGTTTGTCCAGTAACAACATTTCCTGTCCTGATTTTAAATCATATTTTTTTTACCGAATTTGTGGCCATAAAAAATGTAATTTATCAAATCTTCATCTTTATATACAGCTATGTGAAATCTCTTTTGACATCAACAATACAATTTATTTGAAGGGCTGGTTAAAAATGGAAGATTATGAATGTAACTACTCTATAATATAGTAATCCATGTTACAGCAGTTTATTATTATTTATTTACGTAACAAATATTGTCGATTGCTGTGTAAAACATTAAATTAATCAGGTTAAGAATCTCGGTTCATACTAGATGACTCGGTGGGCCACATTTGGACCCCGAGCCTTGAGTTTTACACATGTGAATTGGATGGTAAAAGTTAGTTTAAATGACCAAAGCCTTTTTAAGCTGCATTAAGTTGATTATAGCCTATAGATATATAAGGATTTTATACTTTTTTACCTACATACACCAGAACTAGCTTCAGATAAAACTTTTGTTTCTGGACTATTTGACAGCTCCTGTGCATTCAGTGTTTCCCATTAACAGAAGTGTGTCCTTCCGTCCACTCCTTTGTTTTTGTCCTTGACAGCTGTGGCGAGGGCCACGTCATCGCCTTTGTTGTGAAACCATCAAAGGGTGAGTTGTTACGGTCATTGTGACGTAACGCTGTGACTGAAAGGAAGTGGCACAAGGCAGGGGAGGCTCCCACCTTTGACCTGTACCCCAGTTTGCTGTGTATGTGTTGATCCCTTATGAATAGAAACAATTGGTCGCTGATTCTCAGCTGTCTCCCCACCGTCTGTCTCCCTCCCGTCCCTCCCTATATCCTTTGAATGCTCACAAGCCAGATGCTCACATGCCAATACAAAGAGGCGCACGGACAAAGTTTGCATACCAACACAGAAAAAAACATTCACCTCCAGAAAACAGACAACCTTGCATTTTATCTCTATGTTTTAGTGATTTGCAGGATACCTGTGGCATCTACATATCTGTGTTATTCCAAATCTTTAAGGGCAAACACATTCATTGGCTTCATTTAGATTTATGTGTAAAGGAATGGCATGTAAAGTCACTCAGTACTGGTCCATCTGCCAGGCCGTGACCCTTGCTACGAACAGCCAATCACAGTAGCAACAAGTTGACAAAGCACCAGTCACAACAGAGAGACTGAGACAAAGAGTTTGGCAACAAAGGAGGCACACGCTGGCTGAGCAGACAATGTCTGGACAACAAAGGTGGGGGTGGGTGGGTGTCTGTGTTTATGAGTGTTGACCCACTCTGACCAATAGGAGAGCACAGAGAAGAGAAACAGGTTTGATGAATGAATGATGTCACTCATTGACCCTGTTTAATCAATATAGATATCATTACACAGAAAACAACCGGTGTCAACACTTCAGGGCTGCTCTGAGGTGTCCCATAGAATGGCCCCTGGGTCGAATTTCCCCTGACCATCAAATTACTGCTGAGCATGTCCCCAAACAATGCTCTCCGGGCGCTGGCTCAGCTGGTCGCCCCCTGCTCACAAGAGATGGGTAAAAAGCGGAGGAAAAAAATTCCAAAAAAAGCTTCGGGATGAACAATAGCATCTTTTCTTTTTACTGCCAGATGACGTCATTGTTTCCCACATTTCTGCTGTAACTGAGTGTGTTACCTGATGTTGCCTGAGGAGGGCAACACGATTCTCTGTTTAGCTACAGCATCATTGCCAGTGCTATCATTGCCTCTATTACTGCTTTCAGATAGAACTCTGATATTCTTTATATTTGCTCTTAATTTTAGATTTTGTTCTTCTGTATGTGCTTCTATAAACCCCTTAGGTTTTCCAAGTTTGTTGGAGTTGAAGTTGAAATTATATGTCTAACCAAACAAAACAGCTTGGGTTTTTTTTTTTAGTCTTTTACACTGAGCTTGTTTTCCCGTGAACTCTCCTCTTGTGTTTTCCCTGTTCCACATTCCGTTTACACAAACACTGTACAACAAAGGGCTTCTTTCCCTCATCGGGGTAGTTATTATTAAGAACCCTGGAGTGTAATTAGTTTCAGATGATATTTATTCACTAGACTGCCTGTCTGCAGAAACACACATTCACTTTGACCCCTGTCAGTAAACAAAGCTAAATTCACTCTCCGTTGAGGCCTTGGATCATTTAGTCAGCATTAAAGTTAGTCTGTGGAAACAACACGCATGAGGACATTTAACTATGTCTCCTGTGCCTTGTTGAAGACATGCTCCACTGTTTGAATGCTGTTAGACAATCAGGTCTATGTGTTTAAATAATGCATTGTAGTGAGGATTGCTTTACTAGCATTTGTGCAAATCTTGAGTAATGGTTCAAGAGATTCTGATCACAATTGTTAACAGGGTCTGGACTGATGTGTTTTGCTGTGGTTTGTAATGTTTTTGTTTTTTTTTAATCTGAATTACCTCACTATGTTGACGACATTCCAGTTAAGTCTTAAAATATGACACTTGACCAGTGATGAGCATTTATTTGCTTATTAATGGTTAAGTTTATCAATTTCTTATCACGTGTTCTGTCGTAGGCATCATTTGAATGTCTGGGAAGTGATGATTCATTCATTCATCCAAGTTTTCTCCTTTCGGTCTGTCCCTTTTTCAGGGGTTGCCACAAGCGAGTCAATAATATTATTTCACCCTGTCCTTTGTATCTTCTGCTCTTATTCATCCATGTCTTGTTATGATACCCAAATATTTGTCAGCAACTAGACTTCTTCTTGGAGTTGAAAGACATTTCATTCATCAACTGAGGAACTTCAGCAGTTTCTAAATGGATGTAAAAGGGAACACTGGTAGTTCTACTCTTTTTGACCAATCTCTTCTTTTGTCTCAAAAGGTTACCAAAACCAACTTTTACACCTTTGTCCTGGTTTTCTACTCCATAAAGAAGCCCAGTTGCCGACAACTCAACGTTTTGGATAGAACTGCTAATTGTCAGAGTCAGTGTACAGAATTCATGTCTGATGACTGAACGACCATGACGTTCCCTCTTACAGGAACACACCTTGTATTTAGCCCCGCCTCTCTCCTCTGTTGGGAGCTACAGCTGTCTGTTTTTTTTTTATTGTTAGTCGTCATTTCTTACTGTCAGACTTCACAGAACTTTAGACAGGCTAACAACAGAGTGTAACATTTAACATTTGTCCTCAGACCACACCGCTGCACAGACAGCAGTTTGTAATGCTGACTGCAAATGGTTTTAAAACTATTTTAATCACTTTAAGAGTATCTCATGTGATTCCTTTGTTTCTATGAGTCACAGGGATATTTTTACAGTTGCTGTTGGTTTACTCCAACTGCCACTGCCTTCTGAGTGTCTGTATTTTAGATTAGGGAGATTAGATGAAACTGTATTAATCCCTCAGGAGTTCCCTTTTGGGAATTTTTTCAACCACTGGGCCGTGGACCTGTACTGGTCCGTGGGTGAATTGGTGCTGGGCCGCAAAGAAATAATGTTTCCTTTTCCTTACACTTGATCCATACCCATATCAACAAAAGAACTGAACAATAGAATGGCTAGGATTCCATCACTAATAATGCAACTATATTTGATTAGGAAATATTTTCTCAGTGAAGACAACAACAATAAACTCAAAATGAGTAATTGATACAAGATTCTAACTTTATATACCGGTCCGGTAGGAGAAAATTATAGGCTGGGTGCACTTGTTGTGTGCATGCACAGGTAATTTGGGTAGGAAGATTTTATAGGTAGCAAATTAATTCAGAACACAGGAAATTTACTTTCAATAAGGGGTATTTATCTGCCACAACTTAATGACCATGAAAATAGTATGAGACTTTAACCGGTTTGTGGCTTAAAATAAAATTGGGGAACACTGCTCTAGAGTAAATATAGGTATTTAGAACTTTTTTCTTAACCTGCAGGTTGGCATCACAAACTCGTCTCCTTTCTTGTTAAACACCTGTAGTCGTCCAGCGTGTGCCTGCACGGGATATTTTAAGCCTTTTCTCATCACGTCTAAATAATAACTTTTAATTAGTGAGGAGGTGGAGATCTAGAACAGGATGGAATTAGATGAAGGATGCAGTGAGAACACAGTGAGAGAACTGAGATCTCTGTCTCACGGGAATTAAGTGGAGGTGATAGTTTGACACCCCAGCTGCCTGTGCTAATGCCGAGACCTGTGAGCGTAACGTTTCCTGTCCTTTTTCCACAGACTCCATAGTGTCTCTGTCACAGCTAGTTCTGGAGACCTGGTTGGTAACAGTGTGTTTGTGGGCTGCGAGTTGTGTTTGGGTGTGTGTTTATTTCCTCATCACAACAGTGTTCATGACTTAAATTGCATGTGTTTGTATGTTGTGTGAGTTTTAACATGGTGAAGACCATGTTAATTTTATGTGTTCTGATGTTGAGATTTCGGACATTTTAAGAGGAGGAGACGCTTCAATTTTCTCAGTTCCTTTGAATGAAAACTACAACATACACGAGTGTATTTACAGTACCAGAGCAGAAAAATAATGCATGCACTCAACACACTCTTCCTCTGACCTATATATTCCAAAATGGCCGCTGCTGCACAGCTGTCTTCCCACACAACAACGTGAGTGGTGAAGGAGAGAGCGAGGAGAGGTGAAAAGATGTGCACATGAAAGTGAGCGAAAGATTAAAAATGGCCGCATCTTCAGGGCATAAACTCGTTCTATTTCTGTGTCCCTCACGGTGCTGCATCCTCCTCTTCTCCTCCGTGTTCTATTTTACAACCTATTCTCGTCGCTCCTCATCCTCAGCACTCATCTCCCCCTCTTGGCTCCCTCTCCCTCGCTCCATCTATGTTTGTCTCCTTTTCTTTCGTCCGTGCCACTCTAATCCTCCCACAGCAGTAATCCTTCCACCTCGCATGTTTTTTTGTTTTTTTTCCCAGCCTCCACCTTCTCTCTCATCACCTCACATCAAGACCTCCACCTTCTGTACTCATTTCTTGTCACTGGTTATTCCTCATCATGTTTTTTTTACATCTTTTCAACCCAGCTCCACTCCTGATCCAAGCTCAGCGCGTCACACCAAATCACATTCATGGAGTTATTTAGAGAACATGTTCAACTTGCTGAGGTTGGAGCTATCAGAATGAATCATATTTGTGAGAATTAGATTTTTTTTTTACACATTTTAATGCACGCTGCAAATAACAGGCAAGTTGTAGGTTAATAAAACTAAATCAATCCTCTCTATTATGGCACATTTTGAGTTCCAGGTTTGCATATGTATTATTTGTGCTGTTTCTACATGGATAAATCCATTTTTTGGATTGTTCATGAATAACAAGAATGGAGAATAACAGATTAAATAATCATATAATAATCATAATCATGATTAAACTACAGACACAGCGTGACATTTGGTTTATTTATTTATTTATTTTAAGATTAATCTGTGATATTGTATTTAATTCTTACCCACACTGCTACAGTCGGATATTCACACAAACACAAATGACAGATTATGATTCTGACCTAATTTTTCTTTTTATGCAAAGTGAAGCCACTATGTGAATGGAGCTCACGTGTTCATAAAATGCTAGATTAGAGAAAATGACTTTTGTCTACAGACATTCATACTTGTGACTCCTGATGACGTCAGCGTCTGTCAGTTCAAAAGAATGCCGTGAGATGATGACCAGTGTGTGTTTTTTTTTTTTGTGCAGTTCTTCAGGCTTCACATTTGTGATTAAGTGTGCAGCTTGTGTGTGTGTGTTTTTTTGTTTGTTTTTCGTTTACGTTCTGACCGATGATCTTGTGATGTCTGTCATACTGACATATACATCGTTGTGTGTCCAACATTGGTTTTTTTTTTTACAACAGACATCAGATATGTCACAGTACAGCATGCACCAGCATATCTGTATGGACTTAATGTTGTTTAAAACAGTGGTCCCCAACCACTGGGCCGGGGACCAGTACCGCTCCATGGGTGAATCGGTACCGGGCCACAGAGAAATAATGTTTCCTTTTGTCCCCATCTGTCTGTTACTTCCACTTGATCCAAACCCATATCAATATAAGAACTGACCAATAGAATGGCTACGATTCCATCATCAATAATGCAACTATATTTGATTAGGAAATATTTTCTCAGCGAAGACAACAATAAACTCAGAATGACGCAGAGTCATTGATACAAGATTATACCAGTTTGGTAGCAGAAAATTATAGGCTGTGTGCACTTGAGAAATCCTTCTTATGCACAGTTAATTCGGGTAGGAAGATTTTATAGGTAGGAAAATATTTCAGAACACTGGAAATGTATTTTTAATAAGCTGTATTTATCTGCCACAACTTAAAAACCTGTCCATGAAAATAGTACAGGACATTTAACCGTTCGTGGCGCAAAAAAGTTTGGGGAACACTGGTTTAAAAAACTAAAGAAAAGTAGAAAACAATCATCTCATCATATGTCCTTACTTGTGTCTTTTTTCCCAGCTAACCACCGACGAGCGGGTCATGCAGTGACTAACATCCTGGCCAAGGAGCTGATGCAGGAGGACGTGGTTTCCAGTAAAATCCCTACTAAGAAGGTGAAAGCCGAGGAGAAAGAGGAGGCCAGTGTGGAAGAAGAAGAGTCTTTGGAGGTCGCTGCACTTCGGTCTAATTAGCCAATGTGGACACGAGGTCTTTGCTCCCTGCACCAGTGTGTTCTAACAGAAAAGTCTTCACCACAAGATTCTTACGGCCAACGTTTACCTGAGATGAACTGAACTTGACGTTTCTTTAACACTGTCTTAAATGCAATCTTTCAAGGCAACAGCGGTGGTGTTCTGTGAGGACAGGATGGAGTTTAGGGTAAGGACAGGGCTCTCATCTCTCCAGTGTCCCTCAGAGACCGTTTGGTTGTTGCTGACGTTGTTATGATGTTACTTTTTTCCTCCAGCCGCAGCACAAGTCTGTTTCCTGTTTATTTCAGTGATCCGTTTATTAAAGGGCATATTTCAACAACATTCCAAAGACTTTCTTCTCAGGAGGAACCATTTTTGAAGCTGTCTCCAAATTCTAAACACGGACAAGAAAATAAAATAAAATACTGTAGGTTACAACCATGACTGTTTTTTTTTTTCCCTTTTCAGTAAAAACAGTTAATAAAAACAGGTATGACTTTCTAATATCACTCCTTATGTTCACACTTGAATGTTAGTAACTTGCTGTATTACTATAAAAGTGCCAATTATTAAAAATGTGATTAGGTTATTCTTTTTTTTCCTACTGGTGATGATCATTCACAGTTTGCACTCGTTGGTGTGTGGACCAGACACTTTATTTTTTTCTCTGTTTCTCTTCACTTTGCAATGCATGAGGTCGACTTCACATAAAAATGGGGATAATTTATATAAATGTGTCTTAAAATGTTTTGCCACGGAAGCTCACAATAGATATATGTGCTGGACTTTGGGTCCAAACAGTCCTTGAACGTCCAGGAACGTGAATGTTTTCATTTACTCCAGATTAGAAAGTTCTTCTCCCCGTTGAACCAAAACTCTTTACAGTGTGGTTTCATATAAAATCAAGCCTGAGCGGTTTTTCTAGCCTGTCCGTGTGTGAGACGCCTATATTTAGTTCTGCGCCCGCCATTGACTCCCCTACAAGTGTCTGTGTTTGTGCGCGTTGTCGTCTGTAATTACTGTACGGTACGAACCATGCTGTCATAAATGCTGGGTTCCATGAGGAGCTCTGTGGTCTTTCTGCTGAGGATATAGCACACTGGAAAACTGCCCACAAACTGCTGAGACATGTGTGTCTGTGTATGTGTGTGTGTGTGTGTGTGGGTTGTTTTTAACCCATTTCCTCTGGACTGCAGCAGTCATTACTGGATGCCAGGCTTTGCTTCTTGTTGTTCAGCAACATCTCTGTTGCCGTTTATGCAGCGTTCCACCTGACAGAAACCCTCATCTGCTTCATGGATTTACTCTTTCTCTGCAAACACGACCTTGGTCATGCACTCAACCCCAATGAACCCAGTCAAGCTGGTGGTTTACTTTATCTTTTTTGGCATTTTACTTTCATCTTATATCATAGTTTTCTTCGGATAAAGTAACCTGTCAGCACAGAATGTGTTAAAATTCCCTTAAATCCAGTGGAAATATCTGTATCCACTGCTGTAACTGCTGTAAACAACAACATACTCTACACAGTCTTAAGTGGGAGGACAAATAATGTTTCTGCTCAGGTGGACCATGTATGGTCAGGGACAGGGACGAAAAATAATGGAAACGCCTCCAAACATCACTGGAATGTTTATCTTCTAATTTGAGTCGATTGTTTTGCTCATTATTTTCTAAAAAGTTTTTTTTTTCATGTCAATTTTTTTTTTTTTATAATTCATTGTTTTAATGTATTTGAACAGAGACCTGTTTCTGAGATATGGCAGGATAATACACAGTCATTCTGTTTGCTACACAAATCTATTAAATGTCTTAAGTAATTATTAAATGACTTGTTTGTCTTGTTATTCAGGCCAAGGTCAGAGAAAAAAATGCATTGGAGTCTGATTTTCTTTTTGAAAGAAAATTCATCCAAGATGCATTTATGTAGTATTATTGCTTTGGGCTCTGAATCTGCAGTAGATAATGGTTCTGCCTTTTGTGCTCGGCAGTGGTGGCTTAGCGGTTAAGAAAGCGGACTTGGGTTCACAGGGCTTCAGGTTCAATTCCACCAGCTGCCAGGTGGCTCTGAGCATAGTACTGTCCTGACCCACATAACTTCTTGTGGGCTCTCCACCCACAGGAAGACTCACAACATGGTGCAATGTGATTTAGGTGTTGCCAGTTGCCTTTGCGACCTAGCAATGGACAAGATGAGTGAATGAACTCTGACTTTAGACAATAAACTGATTCTCAAAGGCATCCAGCTGCTATATGCGTTTGTTTTTTCCAGAATGAAGCACACATTAAAACTACTTAATTTCGGTTGTAGTTTCGGCTCCTGTCATAGTTTGGGGCTGCATTTCAAGCACACTGTACTGAACATGTACTAACTGTCATATATGTAACAACCCTTTTTCTGGTACAGTGGAGTGTTTTTGAAGGCAGACTAATGAGTTGTGCTCCAGTGTACATCTTCAGCCCACTCTGTGTACCACACACATAAACACGTGGTGCAGTAAAAGACCAGACCGTCCCTGCACTCACTGAAACAGCTTTTTTATTGCCAATAGACAGAGAAGAATGAGTAAACAGAGGACGGAGTTATTTCTGCAGACGAATCGCAGGCTTTGGCTCTTGCTCCAGGGTTTCCAGGGACGTCTTCCAACAAGACGGCCTGTGTTCTTCAAGAAACACTTCAGTCCATCCTACGGTTTGCATGATTTTGTTTATGCCATGTCCTGTCTTTCATAATGTGTCTCCTCTGGTTTATTTGACACCCTCCTGCTGTTGTCCTTACTGTTTTGTCTAAGTTTGCACAACCAGTCTGAACAAAATCTTTAATTATTTTCAGATCAAACCTTAGTTTTTTGACTAGATTTAGGAAACTTCCTGTATAGCACCCCCTGATGGAAGGTACAGGCAGCTGGTGGATTAGAACCTGAAGCCTTGGAGCAACCAAGTCCGCTTCCTTAACCACTAGGTCACCACTGCTGACAGAAATGCACGTAATTTTACTAATTGAAACTAACTGCATTCAAAAAAAGAAAATCCATTGATGTCTGATTCCATAGGTTCAAATGGAGAGAGCAGAGAGTCCTGGGTTCGATTCCCTGAGTAACCACAGGATTGGCCCCTGTAAGGGGTGAAGTATAACTTTCTTTCTTCATCTGCATACTTTATTTAAAGATAATTTGGCAATATTCTTTAAGTACTTGGTCATTTAGGCTTTGATACAACCAGAGTACAGTCTAAAATATGTTTTATTTTGAAAGTTTAAAGCCTGGCAGTGTTATAAAAAACTTCTCAGGTTAAGAAACTCTACTGCATTTCAAGCTCGTTTGGGCCACATAAAATGACTTGGTGAGCCACATTTGGCCCCCGGGCCTTGAGTTTGACACATATCCTGTAAATGATATTATGATATGTCTATATGAAGCAGAGTTTTCTTTAATAGTTAAGACAGTTTTTCACCGTTTTGCCAGAGTCATCGCTGAAAGTTTTATTATTAGTCTTTTTCCTCCTCTCCTTCCATGGACTTCAGCCCTGATATTTAGAAATCACAACAGTGGTTTAACCCACAGTGGCGGCCCTGCCTCGCTGGCTCGTCCTCAGTGGAAACATCTCTGAAATGTCTTGCTGTGTCACAGCCACCTACCACAAGAAGCAGCACTGGAAAAACTGAGGTTTCCCTCCGTTCAGTTTTCATTTCTTTCATACCAAAAATTGAAGAAACCATTTGTTTAGACTTTATATGAGTTTGATACTTTTGTTTTCTGCAGTCCCTACTATGAACTCTGACCTGGTGCCGAGCTAAAGTACAGAAGAGTAAACATCAGGTAAAGCTTTGATGTTGAAGGTTTTATTGGTCAATAAAGTTTCCAGGAAACGTGTTAAGAAGGTAACGAGTGCAGTAAATACAGCCTGAAACTGAGCCTGGACGAACACAGTGTCACCTCTGATTCATCACCACCTCAGAACATCACAAGGTCATGTGTTCAGCTCACCTGGAAAACAAGAACCCACTTCTCCACCACCACCTCCTCCACGAGAGGAGGCCGAGATTTCACCTCATTAACCTTCACCCATTGACTGAACCAGAAGACGCCGACTTCCTTTCGCTGTTTACGATCGTCGTGCGGTGCAGCTCGCACACGTGTCGGCCACTTGTCGGTGAAGAAGAGAGTGAGTGAAATATGTTTGATTTCTCTGTACTGTCCTGCGCTCTTCTTCCTGTCCCTTTGAAGACAGACAGCACATTTGGCTGATCAAAGACAACAGTGAAAGGCTCAAAGCAATGACACGTGTGTGTGTGTGTGTCTGTGTGCGTCAACATGTGTGTTCCTCATGTCATGATCAAGTCACCAAAGAAGAACGAGGAATGTTCTTAACAGACTTATGGCAACCAGACAAATATTTAGAGCTTTGATAATGGACTGAGTCGGTTTTTTTACATTTGATTGGATGAGATGATTAAAAAAGAGGGGACACATGTGTCAAGACAACAAGAGTTTACTTTAAGAATATAATAAAAGATAGATTGACAGATAGAGAGAGACAGACAGACAGAGAGAGGGAGAGAAGGATGGATGGATGGACAGACAGACAGACCAGCAGCATAATTATTACTGTGTGGTGATCGGAATTGTTATTCCTGTTATTCTGTATATTTTTTTAATGTATATATGTACATATATATGTGTGTGTGTGTGTGTGTGTGTAGATAGATACTGATATATTGTATATATTTGTATATATGTATATATATGAGCAAACCGACATACATATGTCCACATATGAACATATACACCCACCTACAACAAACGTATACACACATACACACATATATATATATTTGTATATATATATATATATATATACATCTATAGCATGTCCATACAGTACAGTATATTGGTTATTAATATACATAAAGACAGATAAATAGACAGATATATACCGTATAGAATAAAATCATCCCAGGGTGAAAGCAGAGGATCATGGGAGATGACGTTTTAACCATTAAGAAGCGATTATCTCCTGAGTCCTTAAGTCAAACAGCCGTTCCTGTGTTATTTCAGACTTAACACAGTTTTTGTTTAACACATTTGTTTTACACAGTAGCCTGGAGATGTGTTCCTTATTGGGCGTGTCACAGTCATGTGACAACTCTGTTAACTACGCAAACATACCGTTGGCAGAAGCTGCAACTTCATCAACAGCTTGTTTTAAAGTTGACGTAACAGTTTGTCGTCTTTCTCCCTTCTATAGGATCTGATCCATCAACTTAAAGAAGACCTAGACAAACTAAGGCTCAGGGGCCAGATGTGGCCCTTTTGACAATTTATCTGGCCCACCAAAACTGTCCAAATCATACTACTAACTCATATTATCATTATGCCTCTGCCTTTTCCCTGCAATGCCAGCATTTTCCCATGTTCCAAGAATAGATGTGAGTTGTGGTTTTACCAGGATGAACAAACTGTGTTTTTGTGTTGTTATATATTTGCAGCTCTGACACAGTTGGAGGTAAATGGTGTTAAATAGAGGAACTCATTGCTATGAGTTTCATGTCTTTGTTTTTCTTTCCCATGATCCTTCAGTGTGTTGTGACGTCCTGTTGAGTCTGTGTGTGTGAAGGGAGGTCTGCAGGAGAAAGGAGGTCTGAACAAAGAAGAGGAGGAGGCATAATTGGCTTCGGCAGCGCCAGACGACACAAAGATACGGACACTCACAGTGGAATGAGTTCCTGGGAGCAGTGGACCAATAGAGAGGCAGGAGGCTGTGTCTCTCTGCCTCTGATTGGCTGGAGGAGTGAGGCTGTCGGTCTCCAGGTAGCAAAGTGAACCATGTCACCCCTTCACCTCCTGAAGAGGAGGAGGCGCTGGATGGAGGAAGCTGTGACCTCAGCTGTGAAGAACAAAACAGGAGACGCATAAAAAAAAAGCAAAAACCGTCAATTATGCTTTTCCTTTTCTCTTTTTGTTTCCATCTTGTCTCCTTTATTTGTTGATCGGATTCTTCTCCTCTGACACTTGAACACATTTCTCTGGCTGCTCCCAGCATCTCCACTGCCAGCTCTGTGAGGTAGATGTTTAATTTGTCTCAAACTTGGCCATGGTCTCCACACTCCCTCTCCTTCTCCCTGTCAGGGTCTCTGAGAACGCTGGATTAAAGCCCACATCAATTGTTTAGTTTGGACATTTCTCAACTTTCCTGCTCCTTGAAGAGGAGAAATACACTTCACTGTGGCATTTAAGTCCAGGCTGAAGCTGGAGTGACTGCTGATGAAGGATTAACAAGTTCTCCATGTTCCAGAGAAGTAATATTTGTTCATCTGGAAACATTAACTCACAGAAAAATATTTACTAATATAATCAAATTACACAGAAAAATGGGTGATGTTTAAAAGAAGAAAGAATCCACCGACCGACCCACATGATTTTCAATGGGCTCACAGGATGGTGCAGTGTGATTTGGGTGTCAGTCGTGAAGACTGCTGCTCCTGGTACCCAGTAAGGGATAAGAGGTGGAAGATGAGTGAATAAAAACAGGATTTTCTGAATCTGAAAATCCGAAAGCAGGGGTTTCAAACTTGTGGCTCGTGGGCCATTTGTGGCCCGTGGAATGATATTTTGCGGCCACCACCTTGATGTTAAATTTATAATAATATTTTATAGATTTGTTCTCCACATTCTCCACAATCCTGTAGTTCTCAAAACCCTGATCCAGAGACTGCTTCTGGTTCTGTGTCGTTTTACACAGAATCTATGGAAAACTTATATATATATATATATATATGTGTGTATATATTTATATATATATATACATATACATATATACTGTACATATATACATATATACATATATATATATATATGCACATGTTGATGTTTCCCAGTGGTTTTTAATTATTTTTGTCACTGCCCCCTAGAGGACAGTGAAGTAGGACATTGAGAATCTGATTTGAATGACCAGATATATGAATATGGATTTTTCTATCTATATCTGGGGCAGTGGCAGCCTAGTGGTTAAGGAACCAAGCCTGAAGGTGGAGGGTTTCAGGTTCAAATCCACCAGGTTACCACTGAGGTCCACTGAGCATGGCATCGTCCCCACATACTGGCGCTAAACGATCATAGCTGTGTGCCATGTTGAGGATCACAACGTCACAATAACAAGGAGTTCCTATTTCCTACAAACCACTGAAACAGGTGCTGCCACCTAGTGACTGGAGGCTTAACATTCAAGCATTACTGTCTCTTGTACACTTATGTCCAATGCGTCCTATGCCATTGGCTCCCTTTCACAGCGTTTACCCAGGATGTAAACAGAGATCATGACTTGTCGTGTTCGCCGCCTGTTGTTGATCAATCTCCTCGCTCTGGTCGTCACGTCTTGATTTCACCTTGATGGAAATTTCTCGCCTTCATGTACGACACTCTCCATGTGACGTGCAATTAGCGCGAGTGATAATGTGAGACCTTGGGTGTCAACCGGTTCGTTTTGGTGAGACACGGTTGAGTGACATCTCCATCGTGGCAGCTCTGCCCGAGGAGCGAGGATAAAAAAAATTAAATCAATGAAAACACAGTTTGTCACTGTCTGTGAGGCAAAAAGTCCAATAGGTGTTTGACTGTTGGAGGACATTTAGACACAGCTTTTATTTGTATTGTCTTCCTGATTTTAACACAGTTAACTCATTAAGTGGAGACCAGTCTTCTCTGAGGTTCTTCTCAGAATGAGTTTTCCACAGAATCTGAGCAGCAGGGAGAAAGACCAGGGTCTGTTTCCTCCTGCAGCCTCAGCCTGAGGCTGATGCAATAAGAATATCAATAGGCACCGGGGGTTGAACCGTCACATGATGGTGAACAAAGTGCTTTAGTTACTTTTTCTTTTTTTTTCTTCCCAAAACACACAGTTCTTTGAAGAACAGTCGGCTTCACACGCGCAGAAGTGACAACAGTAAAGTTGTGGACACAACAAACCTGACATTTACTGTTACGTTATTGACAAGACTCCACCTTTATGATGAACTGTTATGTCATCAAAAAGGTGGAGTTTTCAATACGACAGATATAGAAAGAATAAAAACATCGACAGTTCAGTCGAGCCATTTAATCTTCATGAACTTCCAGAAGAAACTCCATTGTTCCACGTCACAATTTAACCCCTTAACAGCTATTGTTGCAGAATAGAATATATTTCTTTAAAAGATAAAATATGTGTCAATATATACGCAAATATAAATTATATGGATATATGTACAAATCTAAAATAAGCCAAATAAATATTAAAATTTTAATAATATTATATTTTATGGTTTTAGGTTCGCAGATTTTAGACAAGGCTGTCCAAATATATATATTTATATATATTTGGACATATTTGCTTTGTCCAGTATCAATATATAAAATGTAATATATAAAAAAAGCAATACATATATATATTATTTTAAGATTTACGTTATCAAGAAGGAGGCGATTAGAAGGACAACACAGACAGGAAGGTTTGGAGAAAAAGCTGGAGAAGACAGATTGAGGAGGGACAGTGGATACATTGGTAGAAGAATGATCCTAGAGATGGAGCTACCAGGTAGGAGACAAAGAGGAGATTGATGGATGCAGTGAGGGAGGACATGGAGGTACTTGGAGTCAGAGTAGAAGATAGAGAGGACAGGAGGAGACAGAAAATGTTGACTCGCTTTGGTAACACCTGAAAAAAGGGACAAACTGAAAATAAAAGATTTTAAGGTTTTTGTTGAAGTTCATAACTAAGTGCAGAAAACAATTGTTCTTTTTCTAATTTTCTCTGAAGGCATCAGTGATTTTATTTTCCTTTCATCAAGGAGTGTGGGTTGTGTGCGTCCACACCCTTGTGTCCCCCCTGCGTCCCCCTTCTGTCGTTACACGTTGATGGAGGCAGTGGAGCTGTCAGTACATTGACCTACATCAGCACAGCCTACAGCAGTCTGACCTCAGGGGGGCAGTAAATTCCAGGGTGTGGCCGACATTATATATGTGGGTGCAGATTTTTAATTTTGATGTCAGTTCAGTTTAGTCAGACAGACAGACAGACAGACAGACAGGCCACTCCCATTTTCCCCCAAAAAACCCACATGGTAAAGACTATGACATCATTCTTTTGCCTTCGTAACCATGGTTACGCTCACCACCTGCTGGTTTGGATCTGCACATATACTGCACTTGTGGTTTCCCCACCTGTCTCCTCTGTCTCCTTCACCTGCTCCTGCTCTGTGAACCTTCCTGTCCCTGTTATGTCCTTGCTTTGTCTTTTTGACTTTTTGATTACAGTCAGATCGACACCAGTTGGGAAAGAGGAGGTGATGATCCACGTCGGACTTTAGAGCTGGAGTTGAGACACAGCGTCACAACCACTGAAGCTGTGGCTCAGTGGAGCAGGGAGTCATAATGGCGTCAGAGGAGAAGGAGGAGGAGGAGGAGGAGAGATCAGGCCTGTGGACGATGTCTGAACTGAGACGGTCGGACTCTGAGTCACAGATCTACACTGATACCATGAAGGTTACGTAACTCAACTCTTTTTACGGTGGTGTGGAGACGTCCGTCTGCAGGAAAGGTCATGCAATGTCCCATTGTCTGGTTCGGAGATGATGCTCAACAGGCTGTTGTTCAGAGCAGCAGGAAGACGTGGAGGTGGAATAGGATGAAGACATCGCACAGATGTGTTTGTGTGGTGGTCTGCACCAGGAAGTGGACAAAGACCCGACACAGAGGAGGAGACAGAGCTGACAGGAAGGGCAGAATGGCGGGAAAGATTAAGTCCTCAAAGGGTTTTTTGTTTTTTTTTCCCCTGCAGTGTCCAACAAAACTCCCCTTTGTCTCTAATTAATAATCTGTCATTTTATTCCCGTTTTTCCATCTGCTTTTCATTTAATCCCCTCTTCTCTCCCGGTGATCTACTTCCTCTGATGCTTTTTGTTATTTGTTGCCAGGGAGGTAATCACTCCCGTCCCTCTATCCCCGCCGACTGAAGAGAAGGGAGAGGACAGGAGGAGGGGAGGGAAGGGGTGAGGGAGAGCAAGGAGGGAGACGATTGGGAAGGGAATGGATGGTGGAGGTTGCCATGGAAACTGGGAGTCTGTAGCCAGCCGACATCACCGGTTGTTGTGCGATGCAGAGCAGACACATGAATATGTGAGATTCGTGGACACAGATGAACCAGGTCCAGGTCCAGGTCTTGGTCCAGGTCCAGGGATCTGGACTGTCGTATGTTGTCGACCCAGACTGACAAGAAAATGAATGGGAAAGAAAAAAAAAAGTCTCGCTGAGAATGCAGCAGTGACGAGAGGAAAGCAGAACAAAGAGCAGGGGAGAGGGAGGGTCCGTGACGTACCGTAAGTGCAGTAAAGTAGGGCACAGAGGATTGTCTCCGCCACCCCCGGCCCCTCCACCCTTCTCTACTGACTCTCAGTACATCCTGCAGTATTTTCTAATGAATCCCTCTTTATATTTGGTGTTTTCTCCCTCTGTTTTTCACACTCACCCTCTCTCCCCCAGTGGATCTCATCATGACTCATGATGATCACGTGTGACTCAGAACGTAAACCTGAAGCAACATAACCCATATCTCCACCACCAGCCCAAAGCTGTGTGTCCTTGATTCCTTCCTTACATGAGTCAGAACCCCCTGCTGGGCCCCCCTGCCCAAAAATGTAAGGACTTTATGGCGCATACGTCCAATCAGGGAGGGGCTTTCAGTGGACAACAGTAGACTGTCTGCAGATACTGACTCATGGGTGACTCTCAGTGTGGAAGACAGTTGCAAAACAATGCAGTGTCACTGTTTTCTTCAAGTGGAAATCAGTGACTGAAGGTCAGAGGCCCCGGCACCTTTGAAGGCTTTGAAGGCAGAGTTTGAAGGCCCTTGCAAAAGCCAACCTTAAGTCCGTAAATTTCAACAAAAGAGATAATTTGGTCGAAAGGATGGGTCACTCGGTTTCAGAATCAGAGACTGTCTCGGTCGGTTGGTGATTCCCGCCCGTTCCGCGATCCTGAAATATCTCCGCAGCAGCTGCAGCGTTTCCGCAGCACCACCTGTCGCTGCGGTGCTGGGTGTCCGCATGCCTGTGTGTGTGACGAGCTGCACACATGCAGTGTGTCCGATGGTCGTGATTGATGTAACACACCAGCCCTGACGTTGACCCTCTGCATGTAGGACCACATTCAGACAGTGGAGTTCCAGGGACAGAGATTCCTCTTTTCTCCCTCCCTGCCTCCTGTTCCATTCCCTTCACAGAAGAACAGGGGAATTTTTACGTTTCCATGACAACGTCACTTCTGGATGAAATGAATTAAACGCTCTGTGCCTTACTAGGGTTGAAGCAGCTGTATGTGCTGCTGCGTGGGGGAGGGGCTGAGTGCAGAACTGGGAAATGAGGGATTGGGGTTGTGTGTGTGAGTGTGTGTGAGTGTCTGTGTGTGGGGGAGGACCAGGGAGGGAGAGACAGTGTGAGAGTAGATGATGCCCTCAGAACCACATCTCACCACATGAAGGCTTTTGATCCCAACACTGTTCTGTCTTTTCTAACAAGTGAAAAACCCCAAATAGACCAAGGCTGCAGGCAGAGCTGAGCAGAACAACCGGCTCCTGGTGCATGCTGGGATTGATCTGAGCCCAACCCTGGTGATGTCTTGGAAGTTCTTGACTCTGAATGCTGCACAATTCAGAATTAATTTAGGTTTCATGATGTTAGAGGAATTTCTGTTTCATTTTTACTCCTTTTTCATTACATTTTTTTCATTTTTTTAAGTATTTATTGCCATCATTCCAGCCTTGCACCAAAAAGTAAATAATATAAACTATAAACGCTGTGATTTGACACTTATGAAGTCAGCTCTGACATTTTAACCTTCTCTGCATCCAATTTATAACAAAGAAATCAATCTGTGTGGGTTTTTTTCCTTTTGTTTTCCACACTGTCTCACAGTCTGTCTGTCTTTCCCCTTTTCCTCCCCCCCTGTCTGATTTCCATCCTTGCAGCTGAGACAACAGGCGCAGCAGCTCTTGGCACAGAAAGATGGAGAGGAAGAAAAAAGAGGGAGACTTTTCAGACGGAGGAAAAGGGAGAAAGAAAGAGAGCATTGTGTTCCTCCTTTATCCACGTTGCTACAGCTTCTTCTCCGTGATTTGCACCAGTCAGCAGCCAACACATTACTGTGTCTCTTTAAATCAAGGTCATTATCGGCCTTAGTAACGTTGAAGCTGCGGCCTTCCAGACTCTTCTCTCAGCTAAAGACCACTGCATTCCCTGAACTTCCGAGAAACACATTCCATTTGGCTGATCAAAACTGGCCTTATGTAAGAATTCACAACTGGTTTGGAAGTTGGGGTAAAAAAAAAAAAAAAAAATGTGTGATTGGACAAGTTGGACACTAAATGTGTCACTTGGATTTGGAGTTCGTAAAAGTTCATGGTGGGATTGGGAATGTACGCAGAGTTATTCCCTGTTAATGTCCAGATTATCCTTATGTTAATCCACACCGTCCTGCAACGTGTGGTGACCCAGCATTCTCCAGACAGCTGCAGGATGGGAGGAAAGAGGTTGAATCAGAAGAGGGGGGAGGAAGAGGAGAGGAAGTCACAGGGGTCAAGAGAGAGGGGGGGACTTCCTGTTACTCACAGTCCGGGAAATTTACTTCCTGTCCCGCCAACTGACGCTTGTGACATCACGTCCTGGTCTTTCTACTCAAGTTGGACCTCCTCTGTTTGAAAGATCATTGTCTCCCCCTCCTCACTCACTCTTTCAAACAAATGTTTGTGTTTTTGTTTTATTTCTTCACCATACAAAACAACAGCATGAATTAAGATTCTACTGAAATGTTTTTAAAAATATGAAAAATTTCTCAAAACATTTAAAAATGAACATGAAGAAATTACTATATTTTTAAATGGAATTCAAAAGTTTTATTGAAATCTTTCAGCATCTAAAAGTTTTTGAAAGAATTGTATTTTTTCTACAAAATGTATGATTCGAGGATACATTATACGTTAATCTATATCATAAATCATAAACTATTGTATACACTGTGATGTTAGACAACATCATACCAAAATATGTGTCTTACTAAAATTTCGCTTTTGTTTTTTCTCAGAAATGCTGAATTTTAAAATGTCTTAAAATATAACATTTTGAAAAGAAAAAAAAAATTTCTTGAAAAAATGTAAATGTACCACTGTACCAAAATGTCGTGTTTTGCCATGCAATTTTCTTTACCGAAAACTGTTCTGCATAAATGGTGATCCCAAGAAAAATCGACTTGCCAAATAGTGGCACTAATCCCAAATTAGTTGCTTGCCAAATAGTGATCTAACAAAAAACATATTTGCCAAATACATTTGCCAAATAGAAATCTCGCCCCCAACAATATGGTGATCCCCCCAAAAGACATGTTCTAATTAGTGATCCCCAAAAAACACTTGCCAAATAGTGATCCCAAAAAAAGTTGCTTGCAAAATAGTGATCCATCCAAAAGACATCCACTTGCAAAATAGTGATCCGTCGAAAAAAACATCCCCTTGCCAAATAGTGATTCCCAAAGAAGTTGCTTTCCAAATTAGTAATCCCCGAGAAAAAGGTTGCTTGCCAAATAGTGTTCCCCAAAAAGTTACTTGCCAATTAGTGTTCCCCAGAAGGTTACTTGCCAAACAGTGATCCCCAAAAAGCGTTGCTTGCAAAATAGTGATCCATCCAAAAAACATCCCCTTGCCAAATAGTGATCCCCAAAGTAGTTGCTTGCCAATCCCCGAGAAAAGGGTTGCTTTTGCCAAATAGTGATCCCCCAAAAATTGTTGCTTGCCAAATAGTGATCTCCCCAAAAAAACACTTGCCAAAAAGAGATCCTAAAAAGTTACTTGCCAATTTGTGATCCCCAAATTGTTGCTTGCAAAATAGTGATCCGCCCAAAAAACACTTGCGAAATTGTGATCCTAAAAACATTAACTTGCTGTGATTCCCACAATATTTGCCAAATGTGTTCCCAAAAAAGTGGCTTGCCAAGTAGTGATCACCCCAAGAAAGTTTCTTGCCAAATAGTGATCTCCCCCAAAGTTGTTGCCTACCAAATAGTGATCTCCCCAAAAAAACACTTGGCAAAAAGTGATCCTAAAATGATACGTGCCAATTAGTGTTCCCCAGAAGGTTACTTGCCAAATAGTGATCCCCCCCCAATGAACCCTTGCCAAATAGTGATCCCCAAATTGTTGCTTGCAAAATAGTGATCCGCCCAAAAAACACTTGCGAAATTGTGATCCTAAAAACATTAACTTGCTGTGATTCCCACAATATTTGCCAAATGTGTTCCCAAAAAGTGGCTTGCCAAGTAGTGATCACCCCAAGAAAGTTTCTTGCCAAATAGTGATCCCCCCCCAAGTTGTTGCCTACCAAATAGTGATCTCCCCAAAAAAACACTTGGCAAAAAGTGATCCTAAAATGATACGTGCCAATTAGTGTTCCCCAGAAGGTTACTTGCCAAATAGTGATCCCGCCCAATGAACCCTTGCCAAATAGTGAACCCCAAAATGTGGCTTGCCAAGTAATGACACACCCAAAAAACACTTGCCAAATAGTGATCCCCCAAAAGCGTTGCTTGCAAAATAGTGATCCATCCAAAAAACATCCCCTTGCCAAATAGTGATCCCCAAAGTAATTGCTTGCCAATCCCCGAGAAAAGGGTTGCTTTTGCCAAATAGTGATCCCCCCAAAAATTGTTGCTTGCCAAATAGTGATCTCCCCAAAAAAACACTTGCCAAAAAGAGATCCTAAAAAGTTACTTGCCAATTAGTGTTCCCCAGAAGGTTACTTGCCAAATAGTGATCCCCCCCCAATGAACCCTTGCCAAATAGTGATCCCCAAATTGTTGCTTGCAAAATAGTGATCCGCCCAAAAAACACTTGGCAAAAAGTGATCCTAAAATGATACGTGCCAATTAGTGTTCCCCAGAAGGTTACTTGCCAAATAGTGATCCCGCCCAATGAACCCTTGCCAAATAGTGAACCCCAAAATGTGGCTTGCCAAGTAATGACACACCCAAAAAACACTTGCCAAATAGTGATCCATCCAAAAAACATCCCTTGCCAAATAGAGATCCCCAAAGAAGTTGCTTGCCAAATAGTAATCCCCGAGAAAAAGGTTGCTTGCCAAATAGTGTTCACCAAAAAGTTACTTGCCAAATAGTGATCCCCCAAAGAAGTTGCTTACCAAATTAGTAATCCCCAAGAAAAAGGTTACTTGCCAAATAGTGATCCCCAAAAAGTAATGACCCACCCAAAAAACACTTGCCAAATAGTGATCCCCCAAAAGACACTTGCCAAATAGTGATCCCCCAATGAACCCTTGCCAAATAGTGATCCCCAAATTGTTGCTTGCAAAATAGTGATCCGCCCAAAAAACACTTGCGAAATTGGAATCCTAAAACGTTGATTATTGACAAAGCCTTTGATGTTTCATTTCATTGATGTTGAACCCTAACCCTAACTTGACTCGTTTTTGGCATATCCTTTGATATTGGCATTGCCTTTGATGTTGGTATTACATAACAAATTGATTATTCTACAAAGCCTTTGATGTTGGAATTGCCTTGGATGTTGATTTTGCCTGTATTTTGCGTTGCCTTTGATGTTGAACTATGAGCCAACCTTAGTCCTAACCAAAACCAAAGACAATTCCAACTTCAAAGGAAAATAGCAACTTTTGATTGCCTTTGAAGTCACCTTCAAAAGCAACCTATATCTTCAGGTTAGGGTTAGTGTAGGGTTAGGGTTAGGACTACGGTTAGCTTAGGGTTCAACATCGAGGGCAATTCAACATCAAAGGCACAAAAACCATCAAAGGAAATCCAACATCAAAGGCATAGTCAACTTCAAAGGCACACATTTTCCTAAGGTTAGGGTTAGGGTTAGGGTTAGGGTTAGTATTTTGGATACCTTAGGATTTATTATCAAAAGCAATATAACATCAAAGGCATAAACAACATCAAAGGAAATCCCAACATCAAAGGCACACATTTTTTTGAGGTTAGGGTTAGGGTTAGGCTAGGGTTGCTAGGGTTAACATTATGGATACTTTAGGGTTCTTCATCAAAAGGATTATAACATCAAAGGCATAAAAAACATCAAAGGAAATCCCAACATCAAAGGCATTCATTTTCTTAAGGTTAGGGTTAGGTTTAGGGTTATGCTAGGGTTTGGGTTAGGGTTAGGGTTAGTATTATGGATACCTTAGGATTTATTATCAAAAGCAATATAACATCAAAGGCATAAACAACATCAAAGGAAATCCCAACATCAAAGGCACACATTTTCTTGAGGTTAGGGTTAGATTAAGGGTTAGGGTTAGGCTAGGGTTAGGGTTAGGGTTAGTATTATGGATACCTTAGGGTTTGACTTCAAAAGCAATATAACATTAAAGGCATAAAAAACATCAAAGGAAATCCAACATCAAAGGCATTCATTTTCTTAAGTTTAGGGTTAGGTTTAGGGTTAGGGTTAGGGTTAGGGTTAGGGTTAGGGTTAGGGTTAGTGTTATGGATACCTTAGGGTTCAAAATCAACAGCAATTTAACATCAAAGGCATAAAAAACATCAAAGGAAATCCCAACATCAAAGGCATTCATTTTCTTAAGGTTAGGGTTAGGTTTAGGGTTATGCTAGGGTTAGGGTTAGGGTTAACATTATGGATACTTTAGGGTTTCATCATCAAAAGGTTTATAACATCTAAGGCATAAAAAACATCAAAGGAAATCCCAACATCAAAGGCATTCATTTTCTTAAGGTTAGGGTTAGGTTTAGGGTTATGCTAGGGTTAGGGTTAGTATTATGGATACCTTAGGGTTCATCATCAAAAGGATTATAACATCAAAGGCATAAAAAACATCAAAGGAAATCCCAACATCAATGGCATTCATTTTCTTAAGGTTAGGGTTAGGGTTAGGCTAGGTTTAGGGTTAGGGTTAACATTATAGATACTTTAGGGTTCATCATAAAAAGGATTATAACATCAAAGGCATAAAAAAACATCAAAGGAAATCCCAACATCAAAGGCATTCATTTTCTAAAGGTTAGGGTTAGGGTTAGGGTTAGGCTAAGGTTAGGGTTAGTGTTATGGATACCTTAGGGTTCAACATCAACAGCAATTTAACATCAAAGGCATAAAAAACATCAAAGGAAATCCCAACATCAAAGGCATTCATTTTCTTAAGGTTAGGGTTAAGCTAGGGTTAGGGTTAGGGTTAGTATTATGGATACCTTAGGGTTCAACATCAACAGCAATTTAACATCAAAGGCATAAAAAACATCAAAGGAAATCCCAACATCAAAGGCATTCATTTTCTCAAGGTTAGGGTTAGAATTAGGGTTATGCTAGGGTTAGGGTTAGGGTTAGGGTAAGGCTAGGGTTAGGGTTAGGGTTAGGGTTAGGGTTAGTATTATGGATACCTTAGGATTTATTATCAAAAGCAATATAACATCAAAGGCATAAACAACATCAAAGGAAATCCCAACATCAAAGGCACACATTTTCTTGAGGTTAGGGTTAGGGTTAGGGTTAGGGTTAGGGTTAGGCTAGGGTTAGGGTTAGGGTTGGGGTTTGTCTTATGGATACCTTTAGATTTAT
>JAFBJS010000975.1:0-27503 GCA_016785265.1 Paraplagusia blochii
CTGATGGAAACTGTAAGAAATTAATAGCCCACAGTGAGATATGAATAGTTCTGAGTTTGATTCAAAATAAGAACTGTTGTCTTTTTGTATATTTAAGTGTTGTTTAGGATACTTTCGTGTTTTGAGTTTATAAGATTTATTGACTTACCAAAGATGCATTCAGTAGCCATGCAACTAGGATGAAACTTAAGCATCAAGTGCCCCAATGTGCACTCTCCGTTGCCATAGGACAGTGCCCGCTGTTATGTTATTAATTTTTTATTTAGAGTCTGTTGTTCTAACCAGCTTGGGGGAGTAAGTTATCTTTATTATATATTTTGAGTGTTTCAGGTACAGCAATTTATTACAGTGAGCAAATTGATTCTTATATTTAATTTTGACACAACAAAATATTATGCACAAAATAAAAACCTTTCTAACGCTCCGAACACAATTTAATACTGAAACCACCATAGAGAAAGAGTGTTTTGGGTGTTTCTTTTAGAACATCATTGTTACATGTTATACAAGTCTGTGTTGTTACATGTTATATAAGTCTGTGTAGATTCTTAGTCATCCAGGTAATTCAATCCAAAATTAGTTACTTCGAGATAGGGCTGGGCGGTATACCGTTCGCACTGTTTTACGTGTAATTTTTATTTTTATGATATGAATTTTGCATTTACCCCCATACCGGTGTGCGCCCATATGTCGGGAACACATAACGGAGGAACGTTGCACAGCGGTAGATCGAGTGGGGTTACAGTGTAGCGCCAAACAAACCAACTGTGCATGAGAGCGGTAATAGTGATGACAGTACAGCAAGTTGAGCGGCCAGAGAGAATGGAGGGAGAAAATGATAACACACTTATTCCAAAAAAAAGGACACCCTGTCTGTCCTGTGGAGGTACTTTGGTTTTGAGAAATCTGACGCGGACCAAATACGCATAATCTGCAAATGTTATGGAGCTACTGTTTTATCTGCAGGAGGTAACACAAGCAATTTGCTTCACCACCTCCGCCACAATCATATCCTGGAACACAAAGATGCATGAAAGTAAAATCTGCATCTTCTCCCCTGACCACAATTGTTCATAGTTAATATGCATTTTACTCTATTTCAAGAATATTTTGATACTGTTCTTCAATAAGAAAATTAAAATAATTCAGAGCACCATAATAAAATAAAAAATAATCAGGACATTGCAAAACTTGGCAAATGAGTATTAAATAAAAAGAAATAAAATTGAGCACCAGAATTAAGTCAGCAGGCCACACTTGCACAAAAAATCTTAAGTTAAGGATAATCTTATCCTATACTTGCCTATGTGTTTAAATTGTTTCAATACTGTAGTTTAATTACCTTAATTTTTACAGATATCGCAATAATCTGATTATGTATTATAATTAAAGAAATAAAGCAATTTTCTTATAAAGTTTAAAGCAAGTAATTTCAATAACATTAATATATATCATCTTTTATGAAAAAAGAGATAAGGATATACTTAAATTTAAGGATAAGAAATGACTTAAGATGTTCTGTGCAAGTGGGCCCAGAATGCCATGTATGCAAAGGAAGGGTTCTGCCAACTTCATGTTACTATAAAAATACATTATATAAAAAGATATTTACTTTTTATTGCTACTACTGTACGGGCAGTCTCGGCAGCCACTGCTCGACGGTGATTTTCACTGCCCTCGTGTGCGACGACACTTTTATATTTGAAATTGCCACTGCCGTTTACAAACGCGGATTTCTTCATCAAATTGTGGTTTTTGTAAAACGCAGAACAGGGGGAGAAAACTTTAGTCGGGCGGTTGCATCGTAATGAAGCCAGGGCCGGTCGTGCTCTCATGCAGACTTGTACAGCCTTTGGCGTTTTTCTGTCTCGTATTCCTTGTCAGCAACCCTTTTCTCTTCTTCCGACCTTGGTCGTTTTTTTCCCCGTCTCAGGTGGCGGCATAACGGCTTTCAGATAATTCCACATTAAAAAGATATTTTGACAGTTAAAAGTGTAAACAAATAAAAAACGCGTATTTTTATGGACAATAACATAGTAACAAGTATTGAAATCCGGTTGTCATATCGCGTGAGAGTATGCCAGACTCAACGAGATGCGTCATAAACATGTGCAGTGGTAATAAATTCAACAGCACATTTATGAATTGTTTACACGTATTGTGTCGCGGTTCGATTAACGCTGTAACAAACGCTATGTTTATATTTTAAACATAAAAACGCGTTTTTAAGAATATATTTTCAACTAGCCAACTGGGCTGGCTAGTAACTGAATTAACTCGCCAAATGGGAAATTAAGTCGCCTTGGGCGACCGGAGTACCATGAATTTCGAGCCATGCTCTTAAGCCCAGCGCACACGGGGAGGATTCGGCGCGCGCCGATTGCTCAGCGCCAGATTCTCACCGTGTGCGCGCAAATTTACGCGAGCATTTGGTCACTTGAGGCCGTGAGCAAAATATCGATCCTGCTCGATTTCGTGAGCATCTTTCTCACTACAAATGATTTGTGCGCATGCGTTATTACAAAGACGCAACAAGATGGCAGCATTGAGAAGACTATGAGAAGATAAATTCGTAGATCTTTGGCAAGACCATCCTTGCCTGTTCGACATTCGTCTCGGCGATTTTAAAGATAAGGACAAGAGGGAAGAGGCATAAAGAAATTGCCACGAAATTGGCGCACACGGGTAAGAATTGTAATTTCCTTTCCTAAATCTATATCATGATAAACATTTTTTGTGGGCAAATTACATGGAAGAAATAGTCAATTATACATAGTTGACTGTGAATATATATATATGATTGTTCTTCATGAAGAATAAAAATAGTTTGTTTACTATGAGGTAAACAGTCTTCTGAAAAATATACTAGTAGTATTTGGTGTTTCACTTCTCCATGTTTTATTTTGTGTGAATTGAAAAATTTATATTCACTTTGTCACATTTTACATCATTTTGTTTTAATTATTCCTAACATTTCCACAGAAATAAGCTGTGGAAATAAGAAAACATTAAAATTAAATCAACTAATTACTAGCGAGACGTGAGCCGAATTCTCATCGTGTGCGCGTGTATTATAAGCGCGCGCGGATGGCGCTGAGCATTCGGCGCGCGCCGAATCCTCCCTGTGTGCGCCGGGCTTTACATTGCAGTCATCTTCAAATGAGGTTTTCAAGTTGCGCAATAATGAATTCTGTAATTTTGCTGCAAATGTCTGGGTCATTCATTCTGATTTGTGCACCTCATTACAATTATTGTAATTATTGAGTGCCTGACACTCAATTCTTTGTGAACAGCAACATTTTGTGGGACCATTAAAACCAGGGTTACTAACTATTAATAACTATAATTATTTTCTAAACAATTAGAAATTGGGGTTAACATGTAAACATCCATGTAAAAAACAATACCGTCAAATACCGTGATACTGTGATAATTTCTAAAAATACCGTGATATCAATTTTTGGTCATACCGCCCAGCTCTACTTCGAGAGTAGGTTTCTTAAAGACGTTTTACCTCTCATCCAGGAGGTTTTTCAGTCCTGGTATTTAACCTCAAACGAGGCTGCATACCTGTGAAAGGGGGTTTGTTGTAGAACAAAAGATATATAGGAGGGAGGTGGGGTTACAGGGTGATGTGTCACACCCTGTACGAGACGAGCTGTGTGTTGAGTTAGAGGTGTGAATGGAGGAGTGGGGGGTAGTGTTGGTATCAATTGTTTCTCTCTTTTGTGATGGAGCCCTGGTCTGATCACAAGAGAATTTTCTGGGCAGAGAATTCAAAACAACTAGCCCACCAACACCCTTGGACAGAAACTAGTCCACCCTAAAGACAAAATACCTCATCAGCAACAGAGCAATGTTGTATACACAGTACAGTGCAAAGAGTACCTCTACGTTGGTGAAACTAAACAACCACTGTACAAACGTATGCAATAATACAGAAGACCCAACTCATCAGGACAGGACTCTGCGGTTCATTTACAGGGCTCGAAATTCCCATTAGGCGAGTTAATTCAGTTACTAGCCAGCCCGGTTGGCTAGTTGAAAATATATTCTTAAAACGCGTTTTTATGTTGAACGTTTATGTTACGTTTGTTACAGCGTTAACCAAACCGCCATACAATACGAATCATGTGCCGTTCAATTTATTACCACTGCACATGTCTATGACGCATCTCGTTTAGTCTCGCATACTCTCACGTGATATGCTGACCAGATTTCAATACTTGTGACCATATTATCGTCCATATAAACACGCGTTTTAATTTGTTTACACTTTCAACTGTTAAAACATCTTTGTAATGTGGAATTTTCTGAAAGGAGTTAAGCCACCACCTGAGACGAGGAAAAAAAGACCAAAGTCGGAAGAAGAGAAAAGGGTTGCTGACAAGGAATACGAGACAGAAAAACGCCAAAGGTTTTAAAAGTCTGCATGGGAGCATGGCCGGCCATGGCTTCATTATGATGCGACCGCCCGACTAATGTTTTGTACCCCCTGTTCTGCGTTTTGCAAAAACCGCAATTTGACGAAGAAAACCGCGTTTGTAAACGGCAGCGGCAATTTCAATTATGAAAGTGTCGTCGCACACGAGGGCAGTGAAAATCACCGTCGAGCAGTGGCTGCCGAGACTGCCCGTACAGCTGTTATTGTTAGTAGCAATAAAAAGGAAATATCTTTTTATATAATGTATTTTTATAGTAACATGCAGTTGGCAGGACCCTTCCTTTGCATACATGGCATTCTGGGCCCACTTGCACAAAACATCTTAAGTCCTTTCTTATCCTTAAATTTAAGTATTTCCTTATCTCTTTTTTCATAAAAGAAGATATTTATTAATGTTATTGAAATTACTTGCTTCAAACTTTATAAGAAAATTGCTTTATTTCTGTGATTATAATACATAATCAGATTATTGTGATATCTGTAAAAATTAAGGTAATTAAACTACAATATTGAAACAATTTAAACACATAGGCAAGTATAGGATAAGATTATCCTTAACTTAAGATTTTTTGTGCAAGTGTGGCCTGCTGACTTAATTCTGGTGCTCAATTTTATTTCTTTTTATTTAATACTCATTTGCCAAGTTTTGCAATGTCCTGATTATATTTTATTTCATTATGGTGCTCTGAGTTGTTATATTGTAGTGCTCTAAATTATTTTAATTTTCTTATTGAACAACAGTAGCAAAATATTCTTGAAATAGAATAAAATGCATATTAACTATGAACAATTGTGGTCTTTTGTGTCATTTTTACAGTGTTGAACTTATTGAGATTGGACGCATTTTGGCTAGTTGATTTTCTGATTGGCTGGTAACTTTGTAAGGTAACTAGTCCGGCTGGCTGGCAAGAAAAAATATGAATTTCTAGGCCTGATTTACACCTGGAAGAAAAGGGACACAGTTTTGTGGATGAAGACGTCCAAATCTTGGCCAGAGAAGACAGATGGTTTGAAAGAGGAGTGAAAGAAGCCATCTACGTCAACCTGGACAAACCCTCTCTCAAGAGAGGGGGAGGACTAAGACACAATCTTTCATCCACTTATAAAGTTGTTTTGAATTCTCTGCCCAGAAAATTCTCTTGTGATCAGACCTCTTGGATGAGAGGAGAAACATCTTCAAGAAACCTATTATGTCCCGTTGCTCTTGAAGTAACTAATTTTACATGTTATATAGTAATTGTTTTGTTTTAGAATCAAATCAAATATAATTGACAAAAAATTAACTCATGTGCTTCTTTTTGTGTTTGGGGCTTACATACATAAATGCCTTTCTTGCAAATCTGCTAGGACTACCTGGAAACCTATTTTAAAATTTTTTTTTATTAACAGAAATCTCTAAAGAGTGTTGTGTCACAGTAGGATTCCATCCTTTGCCAACCCTTATTTGAGTGGGTTATCGTCTGCCTGCATCCACCAAAATTGTTCTTTTAAAAATTAGAAATGATGTTGGCAAAAGGTGCAAATCCATTCTTTGCCAACAGCATAATAAAATACATTCAAGCTTCCATTGGAAATATTGAATATTTACAATTTTTTATCCAGGCTTTACACAGTTCAGGTTTTGAAATGTACAGTATATGAGTAATACACAGGGCATAAAAGCAACAGTTATTCAGTGTAATTTACACTGCAGCAAATAATTACAAAGACACCAGCAGTCAATCAAACTCACTAACAACCAAAAAAGCAACCTGATTTCTGCAATAGTTGTACTTTCCACTGCTTGATCATAATTATAACCAATCTAATTTAATCTAAACACTGCAGTGTGAGCTTTTTTGAAAATAAGGGTTACTCCGCTATCTTATTTAATTAAACATTTCAAAATACCAAATTGTTTGGACAATAGGCCTGAGGCTTTAAGTATTGCATTTACTATACTTTATGTATCATATATGTTTGGTAAATTGACATGTTGTGGTATGTGTGTTATCACAGTGGTATATGTGGTAATTTACTAGATTCCTACCAACATCTGGCATTTATCATACAGTCATGCATTCATTTGTTGTCTCCCAAAATATGTTTTTTCAAAAGATATTAGTAAGCGAGCAGCATTCACAAGGAAAACAATAGAAAAAATAACATATTGTTGAAAATGAATTTCTTTTTTGTCTTAACATTACTTGATATTGCATGACCATGTGCATAAGTGCTGATATATTGGGAGCCTGATTCAAAGCACCAGGGACAACCATCATGAACATAAATATGTACAGGCGTGCCACGTACCATACTGTATATAGTGAGAAGATTGTAATAATATGGTCATTTAAAATTGCATTACCCATAATGAAAAGTCTTCAATTAAGGTAAAATTTTTTGGTAAAGAAATTCCCATTTTATGCTTTCCACTGCTTGTTTTGACAAACCACATGCTTTGTGAGATTCCTCCTGAAGTTTTGCCTAAACCTTTTGACCACGCAGCCCTGAATGACTCAGTTTCAAATGTTTACTTCCCAAAATGTCTAACCTCAAATTTATGCACAGACGCTGAACTCTGACAACAACATTACAAATTATATGTATTAACTGTTGTTTTTCAATTCACAATTTTAAAGGGTCTTAGAAACATGATAACACATATGACAGCGATCTTTCCAATCAGTAGATCCCAGCCCTTTCATCTTTGACTTAAAGCAGGGAAAGTCTCTACATTCGTTAAGGTTTCTGGTGCTTAATGACTTCTACCATTGCCAACACCGAGTTGAGTGACACTGAGGCTGTCAACAACCATTTGTTTACTGTATCTGGATGCAAGGATAAACTTAGCTGACAGTCTCAGTAGCATTCAACCCAGTGTCAGCACACATTAGCTTCATTAAGAACGTGAAAGGGCATAATAGGATGAGGCTTTTCCTGAAATGAAGGAAAAGAAGACTAAAACCTTTCATTAGACTTGGAGTAATTGGAATCATCTCCATACAATGTTATATAAAGTTTCGAACATATGAAAATAAAAAAAATAATATTGAACAGAAAAAGCAAACAATGGGATCATATAATTTGTAAAAAATTATGTGTGCAGAAGCTGTGCACACATTCAGGATAAGACATTTGGTGAAAAAAAACATTTGTATTTTTCTGTATTTTAAGAGCAGCATGGTCAGAAGATTTAAGCCAAAGTTTGATTGGAATCTATTCCATCATCTGTTTAGACAAATTTACCTTAAGTGAAAACGCAATGCAATTTAATATGACCACGTTATGACACTCTTCTTATTCTAAACAGCATGGTACGCGTGCCAAGTACATATTTGAATTCATTGAGGTGGTCCCTTGGCGCTAGAGAATCTCCGTGGGTATTTTGAACCGGATACCGACGTTATCGGCATACATGTACTTTTCATATTAACCATCATCACACATTGTAAAGAAACACACTAAAAAAGAAATTCATTTTCAACAGTATTTAGTTTTATATATAGGTTTCCTCCCGAATGCTGCTCGGTTGCTGGTGTTTTAAAAAAAATATATATATATATATATATATATTAAGAAAAATGAATGAATGCAATCATATATAGATTAATCAATAATAAAACAATTCCACAAAAGGCGCTCCAACAGTCAAAATCCGTACTTTACCAACACTTATTTAAATGGCTTCTGTCCTTCCCCTCCATTTGCCACTAAATTTTAGCATTATATATATTACATTTTTATGGAGAAATGGTTGTCTGTTTTTTCTGCAACAAAGGTGGATTGTAATAAAAAAAAACATTAATCTAAAAAGGTATTTTACTTACGCGTTCAAAGTCCATCTTTCATCGGTGTTGGTTTTTATTGTGTTCTGTTCTCCAGTCAGTGAGAAAATGGCGGACCTTTGAAAAGTAGATGAGTCTTTTGAATGTTCAAGAGGTGAACACGTGTTTACATTTAGGTTAACGATTGGACAACACACACAGTGACGCAACGCAATGGTATCGGTTGCATCCGTATTAAGCTTTCTGATTGGTCGTCCGTAAATGCTGATTGATGATTGGCTGCTGTACCCAATGACGAATACATTGCTAGAAGGTCAGCCATCTTGTTAAAGGGAGAGAACGCGATAAGGAAGACAGACAAGAGGTGGAATTTGAAAAAAAAACAAAAAAAAAAAACACGGTAATCTCTTAAACTTTTTTCTGCATAAATAAATTGACGTTATTTATTTGTTAAGTTGACTGTTAATCAGAAACTCAATCTATTTAATTCATAAACAACGTAACAAGTTTAGGGCTGTGGAAGGGTTGGCAGAAGATAAGCATTATTAAATACGTTTTGAGAAAGAATGGATTGAACATTAATAAATAGCTTTTAAAGGTTTTCTGTTGGTATTAATAATAACACAATTTTGTCCAGGCTTTACATAGTATAGGTTTTGCTCTGTATATGTGTAATACACATATTACACATATACATATATGTGTAAAAGCAACTGGTATTCAGTCCAGTGACTAAACTTATTTGGAAAATCCCATTTATTTTTTTCTCTGCAGCAAATAATTCAAAAAAGAAGAAATCAATAAACAACTAAATAGGCAACCTGATTTCTACAATCGTGTTGCGTTTTCAATTGCTTGACCATAGTAATAACGAAGTTTTTTAAACACTGTTGTGTGAGTTTTTTTGAAAATAAGTGTTATATTTCTGCCTATTATTACTTTGTTGTCCCATTAAATGAAATATTTTAATATGCAACTTTTTTTGGACAATACTGAGGCCTTAGCTATTGCCTTACTATACTTTATGTATCATGTACAGATGCTGAGCAAATACCAGCAGGAACTTAAATATGTACATATCTGCTTATTATATTACAGGGCTCGAAATTCGCGGTAGTCCGGTTGCCCGGGGCGACTTAATTTCCCATTTGGCGAGTTAATTCAGTTACTAGCCAGCCCGGTTGGCTAGTTGAAAATATATTCTTAAAACACGTTTTTATGTTGAAAATATAAACATAGCGTTTGTTACAGCGTTAACCAAACCGCCATACAATACGAATCATAAATGTGCCGTTCAATTTATTACCACTGCACATGTCTATGACGCATCTCGTTGAGTCTCGCATATTCACGTGATATGACGACCAGATTTCAATACTTGAGACCATATTATCGTCCATATAAACACGCGTCTTTATTTGTTTACACTTTCAACTGTTAAAACATCTTTGTAATGTGGAATTTTCTGAAAGGAGTTAAGCCGCCACCTGAGATGGGGAAAAAACGACCAAAGTCGGAAGAAGAGAAAAGGGTTGCTGACAGGGATGTCGAGACAGAAAAACGCCAAAGGTTTTAGAAGTCTGCATGGGAGCACGGCTGGCCCTGGCTTCATTACGATGCGACCGCCCGACTAATGTTTTGTACCCCCTGTTCTGCGTTTTACAAAAAACGCTTTGACGAAGAAATCCGCTTTTGTAAACGGCAGTGACAATTTTAAATATGAAATATATGGCCTGCTGACTTAATTCTGGTGCTCAATTTTATTTCCTTTTATTTAATACTCATTTGCCAAGTTTTGCAATGTCCTGATTAATTTTTATTTTATTATGGTGCTCTGAATTGTTATATTGTAGTGCTCTAAATTATTTTAATTTTCTTATTGAACAACAGTAGCAAAATATTCTTGAAATAGAATAAAATGCATATTAACTATGAACAATTATGGTCTTTTGTGTCATTTTTACAGTGTTGAACTTACTGAGATTGGTCACATTTTGGTGATTAGTTGATTTTCTGATTGGCTAGTAACTTTGTAAAGTAACTAGTCCGGCTGGCTGCCAAGAAAAAATATGAATTTCTAGGCCTGTATTACATATATTATATCAACTTTTTTTGGGCAATACTGAGGCCTTAGCTATTGCCTTACAATACTTTATGCAACATGTACAGATGCTGAGCAAATACCAGCAGGAACTCAAATATGTACAGGGGTACCACATACCCATATCCATCGGTATTCTCTGTGGGAGCTAGTGAATCTCAAATTCTGTATACAGTGCATGTCCTCCAGGTCCATGTCTTCGGTAGATCTCCAGTTCAACCAGCTTATGAGATTTTTTCACACATTTTATTTTGCTTAAAGAAATAACTAGTCATTTCCCAGAAAATGTGCGAATACCCAAGTTTTTAGTCCTTATCTGTCTTCCTGTAGGCTATAAAGGAAATGTGCAAAAGGGGGTTTTGTATGCAAATGTGCGATGTGCGGCACATATGGTGTACAAATACATTAGTAACACACACTAAGGATATATGATATGATGTATTATAAGGTGGTGTAACTATATATATAAAGTATATACTATATATATAGAGAGAAAGAGAGAGAGAGAGTAAATAAGCACCAACAAAGAAGACCAACCATCCACGAACAATTACTGTTGAAAGGTCCTATTGTGAACATGCTCTTTCTTTTGGATTTTTCAAAGAAAAGTTACAGCAGCCCTTCTGGTTTCAGGTGCTTAATGAGGCTTATCAATGCCAACACTGACTGATGCTGAGGCTGTCAGAAACAATGCGTTTACTGTATTGCAGTGATGCTGGATTTCAGTAGGTGCCTTTGGGAACTGTAAGTAGACCTTTTGATTTAATAACATTTTAAAACACTGTCACTTTTTTTAAGATGAAAATGAACATACACAAATATATACAATTGTCGTGTCAGCTCTGATTGCCTTAGTTATTACTTTTGGATATGGAGCTTAAGCAAACTCTTTAAATTCCTCTTTGTCTCCAACATGGTTGCTCCATCTCTACACAGCAAATCTGGAAGTGTCAATTCAACTCCTAGGGAGTCAACACTTTCAAAGTGTCTATATTGGTCCACTCTAGTTTTAGTTAAAACAACACTTTTGAAAAAGTGAAGTGTCTCAGAGTTGAAATAACACTCTCAGGGTGTTAAAATTTAACACAAATGAGTGTAGAATTCACCTAACACTAGTGTATAGTGTCAAAAATTAACACTGCCAGAATATGATTTCAACACTCAACAGTGTTAAATTCAAGACGCATTGACACTTGACACTATGGAGAGTGTTAATTATATGTCAATATAAAAATATTTTATAGTTGATTTATTTAGAAAATACTACTGAAAAACTATACTATACTATTTCCAAAAGCAATACATGTCACTTGAACTAGAAAACCACACAATTGCAGTTCAAAACAGATTATTTCTAACAAACACATCACATATAAGCATGAAGTTGTCTATCAGTGCAAGAGTCTTCCTCTTTCTCTTTGGACTTTCTTGATATGTTGTGCTGGTGGAGGTCTCAGTGGAATGAGCTGCAGTGTTCCATTGAACAGTCTTTATTCTCCAGGCCCCAGTACCCAGATCCACTCTGTGCATCATAGAAGTTTTCCTGTTTTATTTAAAAACAATTAATCATACAGCAATTCAGAACACATAATGAGTGCATGAATTAAATATAACATTCATTCATGAACAAACTTACATATCCTTTGTCTGAGTATGGATCTCTGAGGCTGAGAAATAGAGTGATGATGTTGAAAGCATTTTTAGTTTGTACAGAGACTGGTGGGCTCCTACTGAAAGACATGACATTGACACTAAAATTCCCCAAACATAAAGATTTTATTGTTGACTGTTGTTAACCAGCTTCAGCGACTTTTAGTCTCTAACAAATATTTGGCATGGTTTAGCCCATTAATAATGATTTTTTGTCATTTATTTACATTCAATGCTGTATTATGTAGGAAGATGACATTGAAGTCTCACCTATGTTTTTTTCAGAAACATGCTGGGCTCTACAGTATGTAATAGGACACAAACCTTTCTGAACAAATGTGTCTTAGTCATCGTAGTCCATTTTCAGTCTCAGCCACTTTGACATATTTCTGACTTTCTCCAAATCTTACCTTCACCAACATGACCTACTATGACAAAAGGATGAAAAGACATCCACACTGTACTGTTATTTACTTAAAGCTCAACAATGATGTTTAGAGACATTAACATTTTGCATAGTCCTTATGAATGACGTGAACTAACTCAGTGTTTCAGTACAGTCCAGTTAATAGCTATTAGTTATCGTTTGATAATTTCTTACTCACCAGCTTCTCCTCTGAATTCCATCGTGCTGTTGTCGTTGTCTTTTGGCACATCACAATGATTTCACAGACACAGACTGAAACATACATTTTAACTTCTTTTTGAGCTTAAACCATCGATATACTATATGTCCTCCAATACGTCATTTCCTAGTATCGATACAACCGATTACACCCTTACTTTATGTTAACAACGGCGGTTTTAGACGATTAACTTTGATTTTTAAAAGTTATACCAGTTCTACCTTCGGTCCAGCGCGAGCACTCGATTCCAGAGCGGGGCATTTTGCGGTGTACATTAATATACTGATTCCTTACCAACTACCAATAACTAATATCGTCTTTCCAAATGGAGAAAACTCGGTTAACGCTTCGTATGTGCGCTATCGGGACGCTGTAGCTAAGTAGTCAGCTAGCTGTAAAACCCCTCACAAAAATGCGCAGATGTACATATATACCAAGTTATCCAACACTGCAACTTATGGTATCTGTGCTAATTTATCGACACATGTTCAATAAAGAGAAGTTAATGTCCTTTCTTTAAAATACCATACAACAATCATGCGGTCTTAGAAGGAGACTTAACTTGTTCGCAGACCGGAGACTCCGCTGTCGCCACTGCCGCTTTTTGCCGCTCTTTTGCCAAACGTACGGTAAATTTAGTTTAGAGGATGATGGGATAAACTCTGGTCAGTGTTGATTTTAAAAAACAACTCTGGTAAATGTTAAAAATCAACATTTAACAGAGTTGATCTTAAAATCAACACTGACCAGAGTTGTTTGGTTTTAACTCCCCGGATTAACACCAACACTTTAGATGGATTAACTCTCACTGAGTTGAATTAGACTAAACAAGTGTTGAATTGACACTGGATTTTTAACGTTCAACACCAACACTGGGAATTTAACACTTGAATTTGCTGTGTAGTGTAGTAGCACGCAGTCCCTCCTCTGAACATGTCCAAACCATGTCTTCTTCTTAATGCTGGCCATTATATTTAAACTAATCACCACCATTAGAAAGTAGGAAAGTAAAAATCACGCCATACTTTTAAATGGATACCACTATTTCAGGTACTACCATGTATTTTCATAGCAATGACAACGGTATTTCAACCAATTAACTCGAAGTACATAAACTAGTTCGCAGCAGACCCAGTTTTTACTGTGAAGCGAAGTTCACAGCAGACCCAGTTTTTACTGTGAAGCGAATTTTTCAATTCTAACCAAAATACAAATAAACAGCTATCAATTTTGGGACCACAGAGTCCTTGAAATCACACTTGAAAGTAATTACTTGCACATATCCTCTAACAGACACAGTTTCTAAATGGTGCCTGACTCTAACATTACACATTATAAACAGTTTTAGGACTTATCGTTCTATTTTCCTACCTAGTCATGGTATTTCAACCATCAACACTATTTGCTAGAAAGAAAGTTTATATGGTCCCAAACTCTTAGATTACTCTTATGAAATGACTTACAAGATGGTAAGAAATTAGATAAACATCTACCTAACTTTTCATGTAGTCAATCAAATCACTTAAAGGTGACTTCTGGAGTTAATTGTATTTTACTATTGTTTTTCTTAAGTAAAAGAGATATTTGTTGAGAATATTTTGCATTGAAACAATAAACAGTGGAAAAATGAAAATGTGTATTGTATCTGAATTATATTCTAATTAGGGATAGGGATGTCCGATATATCGGTCCACCGATAAATATCGGGCCGATATGAGCATAATTTTTAATATTGAATTATATTGGTATCTGTTTTTCCACTGATAATATTAATCTGATGCTGCAAAGGCGTGGTCTCAGCAAATACGCTGGGTTTCTGCATGAGGAACTGAGTCTGCAGTACTGACACTCTGACCGGCACGTGATTAATGATGTCATTTAAAGAGACAGCTACAATTAATCAATCAAATTTTATTTATATAGCCCACATTTACAAATCAAATTTGTCACATAGGGCTTTACAGGGTTGGTAACATCCTCTGTCCTTAGACCCTCAGCCTGGGTAAGGAAAAACTATCGAATGGAAAAAAAAACTCTTTTAACAGGGAAAAAAAAACGGTAGAAATCTTAGGGAGAACCACAGGAGAGGAATCCACTCCCTGGACGGACAGACAGTACAATGGATGTTGCCAGAGCATAGAAATACAATAATAAAACAAGTGCAAAGGAACAACACATAGTCAAATTTTAGCTTCCAGTAGCTGTTATGTAGTTATTTGAGGCTATGATCCTGGTCATCATACTGCTTGTCCTCCTAGTCCTGGATGTCCTAGTCCAGGCATGGGCAAACTAAGGCCCGGGCGCCGGATGTGGCCTGTTGAGCTTTTAGATGCAGCCCGCCAAGATTGTCCAATTTATCATTTATTTATATTACCAATATACTTCTACCCTTTTCCCTGCTATAATGCGTTTTCCCAATAGATGACGTCATAAAGGGTATTAGAAATGTACTATTTTAGGATTTATACGACTTTTACAGGACATTTATCTTAGTTAAAATATACGATCCATGTTTCTCGTCTGGACTTGCCCCCCGCGGCCAAGTTTAGGACCAACTGTGGCCCGCCAGTCAAAAAGTTTGCCCACTCCTGTCCTAGTAGCAGCATCGGCTAATTCGTGACATGGAATTTTCCCATTTATGAGCAACAGGAATGGGAAAGAGAAACAGAAAAAACAGTACTTTAAAAAAGATTTCAATAGATTGGGGGAGAGAGTGGAGTAGAGAGTGAGACAGGGACGAGGAGGAGGGAGGAGGGGTGCCCAGACCATGCGCTCATTCTAAATGCATGATGTGAGAGCCCCCCACCCCAGCATTTAAAAACCTATAGCTGCCTGGTGTAAACTACAGGATTGGTGTTAAACATTCAAAAAGGCGACATTGAATAGATGGGTTTTTAGTCTGACCTTAAAGGTAGAGACTGAATCAGAATCCCTCACATGAAGCAGAAGCTGATTCCAAACAGTGTTGGTTGGTTGATATAAGTTGATACTGACATAGGTAACTGTGTGTGAGTAAAGAATCCATTTGCATGTTCCTAGTAACTAAAAGGTGTTAATTGGTTGTAACAACACAGACAGGAGTCAAAAATAGAATGCATTCAAAATGTGGTATTTGGGTGTCATAGAGTGTTGGGCATTTACGTTTACTTTCTGACTAATTATTTACATACTAATAGTGTGGTTGGTTAAAATACCAAGGCCAGCTGCCAAAAACAGAATTCTCTTAGGGTAATGGTGGCTGGGACCATTCACATCTTAACACACTGTTCCTGGTGAGCTGAATGTACAGTCTCAGGCCTAGAGGCATTCACACCTCTAGACCTAGCTCATCTGGAGATCAAACGTCTTCAACAAACCTAGGTGACTGAGAATCTACTCAGATAAGTTGATTGATTGATATACTCCAGCAGTCAGAAGTAGTGTCAATTGGTGAAAAAAAACCAAGCCCAACAGATAAAAACCTTATAGCTGGTTCTATAGTAGCTAATGGTGTTTGAAGTAAGAGCCTGGAACCATTTACACTTTCCCTCTAACTAACAGTGTTGATTGGTGGATACTGTGGCCAGCCGTCAAAATTGAAACATTAGTTTCAAAAAGGTTTCTAAAGTGTCTGGGACATTTGAAGGGCCTGAAACATGTAATGGTGTGTAATGTGAGAATCTGGGACGTTTACACTTCCCTTCTAACTAATAGTGTTGAATGGTTTAAATACTGTATCCAGCAGTCAGATTTGGAATAGTAGTTCCAGAAAGAAGTGTTTATTGGTTTAGTCCAAAACAAAGGTATTGTTTTGTGACAGAAAGATATGCAGCAATTTACATTTTTTTTAATTAAAGTGCTGATTGGTTGGAATAACATGGGCAGCAGTTGGAAACAGAACACTAAGTCCTAAATAAAGTTTTGATGTTCAATATAAGAGTCTTCGACAATTTCACTTTCCTTCCAACTAATACTTTTGATTGGTTAAAAGCCCATTGACAGCAGACAATAACTGAAGAGTTCCTGAAATGCGTATTGAGATAAGGGTCCACTTTTATCAAATAGGACTACAGACTCTTATAAGATATTGGCATGTCGTATAAGAGTCTGGGACCATTTAGAATTTCCACCAAAAAAGTTGGTGTTTATTGGTTGAAATAACATGGACAGCAGTTGAATATAGAACATTAGGTTCTAAAAAAAATAATGGCGTATCAAGTAAAACTCTTGGACACTCCACATGTTAAGTAAATACACTGTCTTGAACGGGAGAGAATGGCTGGTTCTCCGGGACGATAAACTCAGTTAGTCTGATTTCTTTTGCTCTTCTCTGTTCTTTACAGTATTTAACTCTTTTGCTCTTGTCTGTTCTTCACCGTATTTAACTCTGAGTCTTTGAGAGAGAGAGAGGGAAGCTGCTGCTGCATCTACCGCTTCTGTAGCTGCTGCAGCTACCGCTGCGTGGAGTTAAAGGAGATGGATCTTGCTGCAAGATTAACTGGCATCAGTTCACTCTTTTGGAAATTAATTTTATAGCCAGAGATTTTCCCAAAATTATTCAAGATGTTCGTCAGTTGAGGGAGGCTATTGAGGGGGTCACTGAGGTACAGGAGCAGATCATCAGCATAAAGAGAGGCCTTGCACTCTTGCCTGTCTCGAATAATTCCTTTGATACTGGTATCCTGCCTTATAGCAAGCGCTAGTGGTTCTATAGTGACTGCAAATAAAAGTGGCGACAATGGACAGCCTTGTCTAGTACCCCTTTCTAGATTAAAAAAAGTAGAAAGGTGATTATTTGTGCGCACTGCGGCTCTTGAGATGAATAAATAATTTTAATCCAGGACAAAAACTTGGGACCAAATCCGAATCTTTCAAGAGTGTAAAAAAGATATTGCCACTCTACTCGATCAAAAGCCTTCTCAGCATCTAATGAATGTACGACCTCTGGGGTGACTGATGTGCAGGGGTTATGGAGGATATTGAAGAGACGTCTAAGGTTAAAAAAAGAATATCTGTTCTTCATAAAACCAGTTTGATCTGGTGCAATTATTGAGGGGAGGGCCTGTTCCAGGCGTCTAGCAAGTAGTTTGGTAAAAATTTTTATGTCCGTGTTGAGGAGAGAAATAGGCCGATATGAGCTACACAGAAGAGGATTTTTATTACTCTTTAGGATGAGAGAGATGATTGCTTCACACATAGTAGAGGGGAGAGACTGTGTTGAAAATGATTCATTAAAAATTGAAAGTAATAGTGGGACGAGTATCTCAGAAAAAGTTTTAAAAAATTCGGATGGAAAGACATCTGGGCCTGGCGACTTCCCATTTCGCATACTACCTATTGCTCCAGCTAGTTCTACTGTAGAAATGTCACCCTCAAGCCCAGTAACCAATTCTCGGTCTAGCAGGGGGACATCTAATTGTTGGAAAAAGGAGTCCAGCATGGATATTTCTCCTGTAGATTCAGAAGTATACAGGTTGGAGTAGCAATGGTAAAAGTATGAATTAATTTTTGAGTGGTCTGTTCATCACTAATTTCAGTTATATATTGGTTAGCAATTATTGTGCCAGAGAGCCCTCTCCCCGTGTTCGTAATATCTTTGCCGAGATTTTAAAATCAAATTTTCTGCTTGATGGGTTGACAGGAGGTCAAACTCCATTTTAATTGTTAAGCGCTGTTTTAACAAGATGTCTGACGGTGACATGCTATACAACAGATCTAACTTCAGAATTTCATCACTCAACTGCTTCAGACGACTTGTACGCACTTTCTTTTGCTTTGCACAGTACGAGATGATCTGCCCTCTCAAATATGCCTTCAGCGATTCCCATATTAAGGAGTAAGAAACTCCCGGAGTCTGGTTATGAGAGAGGAAAAGCTCAATTTCTGATTTAATAAAAGTCACAAAATTGTCATCGGAGAGAAGTATAGGGTTAAGTCTCCAAGGTCGATAGCCAGGAGTCACTCCACGTAAACACATTGTCATAGTTAAAGGGCCATGATCTGAAATGACAATGGATTGATATTCACAATCTGTTACATTAGGGAGGAGTTTCTTGTCTATGAAGAAATAGTCTATTCTTGAAAATGAGTTATGAACTGGAGAGAAAAAGGAGTAACCCCTGGCTGTGGGATTCTGGAAGCGCCAGACATCGGTCACCCCTGATGTTTGAAGGAAGGATTTAATTGTCTGGGCTGATTTTGAATCTGTTATTGCCTTGCGGTCCAAGGATGGGGGAAGTACACAGTTTATATCTCCACCTAAAATTAGATGGTGCGTGTCCATATTGGGCAGTCTAGAGAAAATATTATTGAAGAAAACAGGGTCATCCCAATTTGGAGCATAAACATTTACCAACACGATTGGGGATCCATGCAGATGGCCCACCACTATCACATAGCGCCCCATAGGGTCAGACTCAACTTTGGACATTATGAATGGAATCTTTTTGTTAATAAGGATCACTACTCCCCTTGTCTTGGAGCTAAAACTAGAATGATAGGCTTGTCCAATCCAGCCCCCTCTCAACCTGCACTAGTCAATCACACAGAGATGTGTTTCCTGGAGGAAAGCAATATCAGCTTTAAGATTGTTAAGGTGTGTAAGTACCTTTCTACGCTTCACAGGGTGATTCAAAGATTTAACATTTCAGCTTACATATTTCACCAAGCCGCCCAAATCCCGCCCTGCATCATTAACATCAGCCATATTGGAATACATGCAGGGAAAAACAGTTCCGACTGACAGCAGCAACAGGATAACACATCTTATACCATAACCTTGTAATATAACCCAAAGATACAGGCCCGGCCGGTTCCCCAATTCTCCCGCCCCTGCCATCAAAAAAAACACAATGACAATAAACCCTAACCTGCAATGAATCACACATAAATGTGGATACTGGGGACTATTTAATGAACAGCGAGGTAGCCCCAGCCAACTCTCTCGAACATAGAAAATGTACTAGAATTGCACAATCACGGCAGAGAACAATTAGGTACAGTAACAGGTACAAATATCGTTGTAAGCGAGCAACATAATTTGTGTGCTTTCTCACCAATTAGCGACTAATAAGACACACAGAAGTAAAGAAAAATGTGAGAAAAAGAAAAGATGCCTCTTCAGATGTAGGAACAAGTTAGATTAATGTTCATCTGCAAGTTCAGTTGTCACAATAGTATTTCTCAGCTCAGACCTGATGATTAAGGCGATGTCCGACCTCAAGGCGGTGAGGACTTCTGTCTTCAAGGCCTCAGCGTCCATCTTTCCATCCGGTGGGAGGGGGAACGGTTGGTCTGGCTGGCCAGGTGGAGGCTTAATCGGTGAATTAGCTTTGCTGCTAGTCGCAGGTCCGGAGTATTTGTATTTACGGAGGTTGCTCGCCATTTATTTAACATACAAAACCCAAACTTGCAAAATCACAGTCCTTGGAAATTAAGAGGTAGAATTTGCATAAGATTGGCCGTGAAAGTGCGAAATAATGAGGTTGTAAGAGAGTTTAGGCAGGAGCTCCAAGCAGTGCGTCTTACTCCATTGCTGGCTCACTAGCGCCCCTAATTATTCTTTTTGATTGGTTAAAGTACTGTCCCCAGTGGTCACATGGCTATTCTTAAAGATGAACCATAAACCAGTGCCAAAGTATTGACGATCTCAGGCCAGTTTAATGTTACTTAACCAATCACAGGACAGCTTCATATTATTGGACCAATCACAAGCCAGCTCTACAATCTTTGACCAATCACAGGGCAGATTAGTAATAATTGGTATTATTTTGACCAATGAAAGGCAAGCTCACTGAACATTGAACAATCACATGAAAGCTCCATCGTACTAACCAATCACAGCAAAGTTCAGTGGACATAGACCAATCACAGACAAGCTCCAAAGTATTGACCAATCATGGGCAGGTTCAGAGAAGATAAATCTATCACAGACCAGCTCAAAAGTATTGACCAATCACAGGTCACCTTAATAGTATAAGACCAATCACAGGCCAGCTCTATAGTCTTTGACCAATCACACAGTAGATTAGTTTTGTTTTTTTTTAACAATCACAGGCAAGCTCAAAGACTGGACTTGGGGCAGCAGTTGTCTTTGAGGCTTGGTCCCGTTGCACTGCTCCCTAGAGTTATTTGCCTGATACAGTAAGTTCATAAATTCAGTAAGCACAGCGCACATTATTATACACACAGCAATATAAAATATTAATTTGTGGTAACACACACTGTGCTTGATTAATTTAAATATATTAGTTTCGTGGTAACAGCCTTAGACCCTCATTTCTGATACTTTGGTTGACAGCACACCAAGCTGTAACCTTTCCAAAAATAATTATCAGAAAAAAACATTTAATGTTAAAATCAGCAAAAATTGATCATATCTCGGCCTAAGAAGCACATTTTGACACCTGGCAAAATATAAAAGACAGAAATGAAAAAATTACCCTTCAGCTGATGTGTTGTCCAATTCATGCTTTTCTGGCTTAGAGACATTCCTTTCCACATTGTTACATTTTCTAACAATGCAATTAAAATTGTAAAAAAAAAAAAAAAAAAAGATAAAACAGCTAAAAAGAAATTTTCAAAAAAAATGGATCACACCTTATTTAAAATATTTATGATTTACAGATTCATGAGGTGAAACAGCTGCTTGTCACTGCTTTAAGCCGGCAAAGAGTGCACTTGGGGCGGCAGTTGTCGTTGAATTGTCATAAAATTATCCTTAAGCTAAAGTTTGGACTGAATCATGCTTTTGTGACTAAAAAACATTTTTTTTTTAAGACATTGTAACTTTTTTCTAACAATACTTTAAAAATATCAAAAAAATGATGATAAAAAGCTGAGAGTATTTTTGGCACATATGGGAAAAACTTAACTCAAAAATATTAAGGTTTTAAAAATTCATTACATTAAGATTGGCCAAAATTGCTGCTTGTCACTGCTTTAAGCCGGTGTCCTGCCGTTTCATTGCTCATTCCTCTGCTACGCTACAATTCCCCTCAGACTTCGTCTACTATATGAAAAAATAAAAAGTATAAGAGTTCTTTTATGTATAATTCTGACGTAGATTCACCATCAAGGATGTGGGAATCAGCACTTTGGTTGTTTATGTCTGGGCGTCTGGCTGTACGCTAACTTTTTATAGTGTGAAGCACCAACCAATCTCTTCTCAGAATGCTTCAGGTTTTCAACCTAGGATGTGTATGCCGTTAATGCAAATGTACATTCAGATGGTCACTCACTAATCATTTATGTATTTTACACTTTATGAATATCTCAAAAATATTAATAAATATATATAAATATTATTCTACCTCCTGCTTTTTTCGGTAAAGTGTACCCCTATCCCAGGGGTCGGCAACCCAAAATGTTCAAAGAGCCATATTGGCCCAAAAAAAAACAGAAACCACATCTGTTGGGAGCCCCCCAAAATTAAAAGCCTTATATCAAACTAATATGAAGGCAACATAGGGTCTCAGTATATTAGCTATATAACTTATTATAACTAAGCACTATGAGCACGAGCATTAATAAATAAATGTTTATTTTCCCTGAAGCCCATCCTGGAGAGAGTGATACACCATGTGACCACACTGCTGTACAGTATTTTGTGCTTCAAGTTAAAAAATAGCACCAAATTACATTACAATATTACAGTTTTATGTTTTGTTGCCTTGATTAAATTATAAAAGTACAAGCAATACGTATACAGATTTTTGGTGTTATTTTTTAATTTGAGTGTTCAAGAAAAAAAAAATGGGATGGACATTAAAGCCCTTAGTATGGAAATAAAATACAGTCCTCTTCAAACCTCAGTATTATACAACTCTCCTCTTTCCTCCTTATCTAAGCCACATAGTCCAATAACCTGCAGCCTGCAGTTAAAACACAGCCTGCAATTATCAAAATAAAACATTTATTAATATTCATATTTATTAAATGAGTAAAATAAATAGATTTAAACTAATATTAATCAGCATAGTATTTTTGATGGAAATATTTTTTTGTTCCATTTTGATGTCCTTTTGGTAATTTATTTATTTTTACACGTTTTTGAAAAAAACTCTGGAGCCGCGGGTTGCCGACCCCTGCCCTGTCCAATACAGTTCAAAGGCGTCAGATTATCACCATTTTTGCTGTGATACTATTGGTAATATACCTGATAACTCCTGCAAATTTGGAGAAGATCCATCCATGCAATCTGGAGTTACCAGGGGCGACAGATTCAAATGCACAATATATAAAACAGAATCGTAGATTTACCCATTGGCTGATGTTTTATCCGAGTCATGCTTGTCTTGTCTTGTCATGCTTGTCATAAAATTACCCTTAAGCTAATGTTTCGACCGAATCATGCTTTTGTGACTAAAAAACATTTTTTTTTACGACATTGTTACTTTTTTCTAACAATACTTTAAAAATTGCAAAAAATGATGATAAAAAGCTAAAAGAGTATTTTTGGCACATATGGGTTAAGCCGGTGTCCTGCCGAGGTACGTCCCCCCGTCAGAATTTGCCCCCCGTAAGTTTCATTGCTCTGCTACGCTACAATTCCCCTCAGACTTCGTCTACTATATGAAAAAATAAAAAGTATAAGAGTTCTTTTATGTATAATTCAGGGGGGACAGATTCTGACACCACACCTGTGAGAATATGATGTTGACAAATTCGCTTTTTTCCTAAGGCAAAATGACAGCCAGACTCAGCTGCATAAAGAAAACAATTTTCATTAAATAACAACCAGGTTCAGCGAGAGGATTGTCACTATGGTACAAACTTTGAAGTCAAATCAAAAGCATCTGCATCTCAGGCAGAGTAGAGTTGATATGGAAGAATTTGAAATTGTTGTAAATTGTTAAAAATTTTGTGTTTCATTGACAAAATATGCACACACTATACATTATTAAATAGAACAATTGATTATTAGATAAATATAGTCATGCCAAAATAAAAACATAATAAACTATTGACAGGTATTATTCTTTTAATAATCAGGGATGTCAATTTTCGGAAATTCACCGATTTAAGGGGGGGTGAGCTACCTATATTTATTGCTGTCACCAACGATACGATCATTTTTGCGTCAAATTTGTGCCAAAAAAAAACGATGTTTATCTATATTGAACGTTCTCGCTAAAGCCGGAAGTAAAACTTATGCGGCATTTTGTTACGGAGCTTTGATTGGCTACTAAATATAGGACTTTGTCGGAGTAATTATTCTTTGGGATCCGCTTTTGCGAAATCGTCATCTGCCAGTTTTGCTAACACTGTTGACACGACACACTGAACTTTAGCAGGTCCAACTAGACACAGCACTTCATAGAGCCTGCAGTCGCAACCACTCACCCCTGTAGCTGACAGACAGGTTCATTCAGTGGTAGGTCTACTTACTTTTTATTCTATTTATTTATTTCGCCGATGATTGTTGATCAAATAGGTTTGCAAGGCCAACGCATCCGAAGTAGGGTACAAGTAGTAAATTGATGATGGCATTTTCAACTCGACTTGGTAAAATTAAAGCGTCATATTCAGCTGAAAATATCAACATATAAATATGAACTACTGTTAGGGAATGACTCAAGGCGTGGATCCACATGCACGAGACAGTCTTTTAGTTGCAAAAACAAAAGAAATTTATTCTTTCTTGTTCACAATTCTTGTAAAACAAAAGAAAGTAACAAAAGGCGCTCACACATATGGTGGAGGGAGAAAAGGGTAACAAAAAACACTCACACCAAAGGTGGAGGGAAAAGGGGGAACAAAAAACACTCACACTTAAGGTGGAGGAAAAAGGAGAACAAAAAACTCCTGTCTCTTATACACATAAGTGAAACCAAACAGGAACAAGAACCCTCACCAAAATAAAACCGGAAGTGAATAGAACCTACAGATAATAAACAAATGTCTAACACAGACGACGCTTCGTAACAACTACAATTGTCATCATATTTCTTGTGAGTATTCACTAAAGTTGAATGTTTCATTGTATGTTTTTGAATTTTTTTGATATTTTCATAATATTAATTTCAGGAAAATACTGCCTAAATTGCTTTAAAAATGGGTGTTCAAAATATACACATCTGTGCAACTTAAGACACCTCATCAGTGTTGACACCTGTGTTCATCAGGTGTTTTGGGTCTCTCAACAGACACCCTCACCCAGGGGACCCAGGTGATCAAGTCCCGGCTTGTGTCTTAAGAGCATGTGTCCACGGATTGCCCCGCTTGATCCACAGCCATCTGGATGCCTTTTCTGTGTCATGGCTGATGTTTTTGATGGCTCTTCTATTGTGCAGTCCCTTCACTCCCAGCATCTTGAGTGTCCTGATGAGTGACTGGCCAGCGAATCCTCTGCACCCAACCTCAGTGGGGTTGCATCGAGCCTTCCATCCCCTGCTTCGGCATTCACCTGCCAGCTCCTCATATTTGGCCTTCTTCCTCTCGAAGGCCTCCTCCATCCGCTCTTCCCAGGGAACAGTCAGCTCTAGCAGGAAAATTGCCTTGTGGTTTCCGAAACCACAAGGACCATATCTGGCCTGAGCTTGGTCACTGCAATTTTACAGGAACTTGAGCTGTCTCCCTAGGTCGACTATCAGCTGCCAGTCGCGAGCTGTTGCCAGCAGCCCCCCTGCTTGACTCTGGGGACTTCTCTTGTACGGGTGACCATAAACTCCTCCTTCAAACTGCTGAAGGGTAGTTTAAGCTTGGTGTTCCTCACGTACAAGGCGATGCTGCTGAGGCTCTGTGGTAGGCCCAGCTACTTTCGCAGAAATGAGCTGACCTTCCTCTCGAAACACTCAACGGTGGACATTAGCACGTCGTAGACCAGCAGCAACCAGAGGAGTCGGGACAGGATGCCATGCTGGTAGATCCAGGCCTTAAACTTACCTGGCAATCCTGTCTTGTCCACTGCTGTAAGCCAAGTTCCCAGCTCCTCTGATGTTGCTCGTAGTGCTGCGGTGTCCTTCAGGGTGTAGTCATAGATCTTGCCCAGGCTCTTGACTGGCTTCTCACCCACAGATGGAATCTGGGTGTCGCCTAGTGAGAAGCAAAACCATTCTGACATCTTCCCTTTCTTCACCACCAGGGATCTGGACTTGGCTGGCTTAAAGTTCATCCGGGCCCAGCTAATGAGACGCTCAAGGCCTTGGAGGATCCACCTGCAGCCCGGGACTGTTGTTGTCGTGAATGTCAGATCATCCATAAATGCTCTGATGGGGGGCTGTCTCGTACCTGATTTGGTGAGTGGTCCTCTGCACTCCACCTCTGCTGACTTTACCAGCATGTTCATGGCCAAAGAAAACAGAATCACCGAAATGGTGCATCCTGTAATGATGCCTTTCTGCAGCCGATTAAACGTTAATGTCACTGCTCCAGGCGTGACTCTCAACCTGAAGCAGCTGTAATAATCCAAGATGAGGTCTTTGATTTTTCCTGGAATGTGATGTCGTACAAGCGAGGTTTCCACCAGCTTGTGTGGAATGGATCCATAGGCGTTAGCAAGGTCCAGCCAAAGGACTGCCAGGTGTCCTTTGCCTTCCCGTGCTTCCCGGATCAGCTGGGTGATGACTCCTGTATGCTCAGTGCATCCTGGGACCCTCGGAACTCCCCCCTTCTGCACAGAGGTGTCAATATAGGTGTTCTTCAGGAGGAATTCCGTCATGTGCCGGGCATCAATACTTTGCTGATGAGTGAGATAATCCTGAATTGCTCGATGGAGATTGAGTTTTTCTCCTTTGGAATCCAGACACCCTCTGCGTGCCTCCACTGCTGGGCAACCGTCCCCTTTCTCCAGATGACCCTGAGAATCGTCCATAGTCGTTCCAAGAGTCTGGGGCATCTCTTGTAAACTACATATGGCACCTCACTTTGGCCTGGTGTAAAAATGCATAAAAACCTTCAGCTTCAGGGGGGCAACGTCGCCCTGATCCCCCCACCAGGCTTCGCCCTGGACCAGACTTGGGCGCCGCTGGCCCCCAAGAACCCCGGACATTTCAGCTGAAATAAAAATTTTCTGTTGCTGTCTATGAATAATACAATCTCTCCGTCTCTTAATTTTAACATTTTGCAAATCTGTCACTTATAGAAACTGATCTTACAACACATTTCTTATATTATTTACATTACTTTCTTGACTAGTTTCCTACCAATCAAAGCAATTTACACCGTTATCGTGTAAATTGACAAGCAACGTTCTTGTTGCTTGTCTTCGTTATTTTCTTCGATTTGATTTCAATCTACCTTATCTTGCAATATGGATCCAATACAATATGGAGATATTGTAAGGTACAATACATGTCAACAATATCCCGCAAACATCAAGAAGGCAGAAAAACGGCAACTTCGACGAAAAGTGGAGTTATATGAAGTGGGAGGTGAGACGACTTTATTACAATATATTTATGTTACCTAAGAATAAAGTATTGCCTCATGTTCATAGGAGGAGTTTCAATATGTAATTACATTAAGTCAAGAAAATGGCAAAATATATACATTTTGAAAAGGGCTAACTAAACTACAGTCTAGTATGACATTAAAATGTCTCCTATTGAACAAAAGTCTAGATCAGGGGTGACGAACACGCGGCTCTCCCAGCCAAAATGAATTCGGCTCTTTGCTTCTTAACATGTTTTGTATATACTGTTGCTCTTTTGTGCCTCGTTTCAGGTTTCTCTTATTTTCATTCTCTCATAAAACACACTCAAATTCATAAGGGCTCATTAAAAACAAATAATAAATTACATATACACATTGTATAACCCAGCCACTAGGGAGCACAAGCCAGTGTTTTTTAGTGCCGGTCCCAAGCCCGGATAAATGGTGAGGGTTGCGTCAGGAAGGGCATCCGGCGTAAAAACATTTTGCCAAATCTAATATGCGAGAAAACAAAATGATTTCCATACCGGATCGGTCGGGGCCCGGGTTAACAACGACCGCCA